>PVHX01020030.1:0-32977 GCA_004024805.1 Geosciurus inauris
GCTTAGAGAATTTCAAGAAAACCCGGTCAGGAAGGGGAGGGGTTGGGTACAGGAAGAGAAGGCCATAGTCCTTCCTGATGGGTCAGGAAAACTCGCTGATTGACAGGAGGCATGTCCACTAGTGACGTCACATCTGGCTTGCAGCTCTGCTGATCAGCTTCCTTATTTGGGCATCTTGGACCCTGACCAAACCTGACATTGACCACATCAGACAGGCCAATAAATTTCTCCCAGGGTCAGGGTTTTGAGCCCTGTGATATTGGCCCTTCTGGAGAGTAGCGTGCTGGAGATCGAGTTCCACCTTGTGAGCAATGAATCAATCAATCTTGCACACTTACTTATAAAATTCCTTACTCAATAAAAATTCCTTACTCAATAAAAATTCCAGACATTGAAGCTTGGTTGAGCTTAACTACATGACAATACTTTGTTCATAGGTGTCATACATTAATATCAGGAGAGTAAAGCATCCTAAGGATGATGGAAGTTTTATTTTGGAACCTCCCCAGACCAGATCCTATATATCTCTTGTTTGGTTGTGTATTAATTGAAGTTCTCCAGGGAAACACAGCCAATAGGATATGTAGAGATATAGAAAAGAGTATCAGGTATGGGAATTGGCTCATACCTATTTTGAGACCAAGAGATATTTTGCTATCTGCAAGGTGGAGAACTAGGAAAGCAGTAGTGTAATCCAGCTCTAACTTAAATGCTCAAGAAAAACAGGAGTGGGTGGAATAACTGTTAGTTCAAACCCATATCCCTGAGAACCAGTGAAGATGCTGCTGTTAAGTCCTAGAATCCAAAGGTCAGAAAACCCGAGGCTCCAATATTTGAAAGTAGGAGATGGATGTCCCAACTAAAGAAGAAATAATTCACTCTTCCTCTGCCTTTTTGTTCTACTACGATGGGCCCAAAGGGGAATGAACGATGCCCAACCACATTGGTGAAGGAAATCTTTACACAGTCTACCAATTTAAATGCTGATCTCTGCCAGAAACACCCTCACAGACACACTCAGAAACAGTACTTTGCCAACTCTCTGGGTATCCCTTAACCCCATCAAGTGGACACTTAAAATTAACCCTCTCAGGCTGATTCTAATTTGTATCCTTCTGCAATAATAAAATTATAATTATAAACATCAGGATTTTTCTGAGTTCTGTAAATTTTTCTTGAGAATCGTTTGAAGTTTGGTTTCCCCAAACTTCAAATTGATATCTGAAATGAGGAAATGTGGGCACTGTTCCTTCAGATTTCTCTGTTTGCCTAACTCCAGATACTCTCTGAAAATAAGTCCCCAACATCCTGACACTTCTTTTAACCCCTTAGAACTCATTTCCAGTGATCAAGACAGTCACTCCAAAACCACAATCATGAAACAAAAGCACCTAATATAAACCTATTTTCAAATATCCCCAATTGTACCACAAAAAGCATGTTTGAGCTATGTTAATTTGTTTCAAAGATGTTAATAACAAAATACATTTTTATCAAATATAAATATTATTCCTTCTTTTTCTTCTCTACCTTATTTGAAGAGCAATTTCAGAACAGAGATCTGAAATTATTGGTTTGAACTACAGTTAAGAAGAGGAAAAGATTTTAAGGGTAAATCCAATAGAGTAAGCTGACCTTACGTGGGTGAAAGAGGAAGAGCTGTGCATTAAGGCAGAGGACATTGTGATTAAGGGAAATTATTGAATCATGGTTGAAGCTTTTAAATGATAATTTTGTCACCCTGTAATAAAGTATTTTTTTAAATAAACAGCATGTTTTACTGTAGAAGCCACAATATCAGAGAGTGAAAGTCAAGGGAAAACTATGGATTTGTTGTTTTTATATTTCAGAGGGTTACTAGCATTCGTTAAAGGGAGGAGTCTCAGAATCTGCGTTTTTTCCCATTGATCCTGTATTACCTAAAACTCTTGCTTCTTATTTATCCATTTTAAGCAACAAGTTCGTTGAGCTCATTCCATGTGCCTAGCATTTGCCAGACATTGAGGTTATGGTGGTGAAAACAGAAGTAAGGTTCTTCCTGAAACTCATATTCAAGAATTCGAAAAACAGCCAGGCACAATGGCACACACCTGTGTTCCCAGCAGCTCGGGAGCCTGAAGCAGGAAAATCAGATCATGAGTTCAAAGCCAGCCTCAGCAAAAAACTAGGTGCTGAGTGACTCAGTGAGACCCTGTTTCTAGATAAAATAAAAAATAGGGCTGGGGCCGGTGCTCAGTGGTTGAGTGCCTCCAAGTTCAATCTCTAGTGCACCTCCCTCAAAAAAAAAGAATGGAAAAAAACAAAGCTTCAAAGGAGGATCTTAATACGATTCAGAAAGGTCTTCCCAAGAAAGTGACCTCTGAACTAAAACCTGAAAGTTAAGATTTACCTGGGGAAGGTAGTAGGTAGGTGAGGAAGTAAAAAATGAATGGGTACCAGCCCATAAGAAAAAAAGAGACCGGAAAGTATCTTCCCATGTGGGAATGAAAATTTTTGACATTGAAATTTGCTCTTTGTCCCTTAAGTTTCTGTGTTTCACCTTGTTAATGTACTGCTTCTTCCTATTATTTCCTTTTTCCAAATGTGTGCTTCCAAATTAAATCTTTTCCTTGTTTCTGAAGTCTTAGAGGACAAGATGTCGTCAAAGGGTTTTTCCTGGTACCTCCTTGGGATACCTTTTATTTAAATTAGTGCATGTTAATTACAGAATGGTAGGTATAATTTTGACATATGTGTGCATACATAAAAATATAATTTGAACAATTTTATTGTGATATCACTCCCAGCTTCTCCTCATTCCTTCCCCAGACCCTTTTTTACTACCCTACTGGTCTCCCTTCTGATTTCAGGGAATTTCCCTTTTTTCCCCTTCTAGTTTCCACAAATGAGAGAAAACATATGATATTTTTCTCTCTGAGTCTGACTTATTTTATTTAGAATTATGGCCTCCCTTTCTATCCATTTTTCCAGCAAATGACGTGATTCCATTCTTTTTTTTTTTGTAACAGAAATTTAACCCATGGGTACTTGACCACTGAGCCACATCCCTAGCCCTATTTTGTGTTTTATTTAGAGACAGAGTCCCCCTGAGTTGCTTGTGCCTCACCATTGCTGAGGCTGGCCTTGAACTCATGAATCTCCTGGTCTCAGCCTCCCAAAGTGCTGAGATTACAGGCATGCCCCACCACACCTGGCTATAATTCTATTCTTTATGTTTGAATATAAGTTCAATGTGTATTTCTACTACATTATCTTTATCCATTCATCTGCTGGACACCTCAGCTGGTTCCGTAACTTGGCTATTGTGAATTATGCTGCAATAAACTTAGCATATTTTAGAAATACATAATTACCTGGGGATATTTTAATTGCAGGCCTTATGCCCATTAAGTTTAACCATTTCTATCCCTGTCCTCCTTCACTTTGGGGAGTGATTCACTGACTCTGAGCTTCATCTTCTATATGGACTTTGGAGTTTGTTTTGCTTTTACATTGCCTGTGGGTGAATTATTTCAATGCAAGTTATATATTTCCTCATTTACTCTTTTCCTAGGAACTTCTGCCCAGAACTTTATCCTCAGTTTAATACCACCTCTTCTGGCCTTCACCAATTTTTCTTCTATTGTATGGGGGAAGGTTTCATCATGTGCATGCTATAAACAATTGTTTGGTGCAGCATTTGATGCAACATTGCCATCTTCCCTTGAGTGTTAATCATATACACACAGATGCAAATAATCAATTAGTTTTTATTTTGTTTTTGTTTTTATTACATTTTTTGGCTTCTATACTTTTGGCTAGTTTGATTATCCATAGGCACTAGTTTTTGGAAATTCATTTTAAGAACATTTGTACAGTTACCCAGACAGGTTCAGGGAAGGAAAGGAAGTCCTGGTAGAGTAAGACAATTATTTGTATTCACAGAGCTCATGCCAACCCATCAATTCCAACAACAGATTGGAGTCATTTAAAATGAAAGAACAATGACAGCAAAAGTTTTATTGATTTTGTTCACTTCTCTTGGATATAGAGCGGTCTTCATCATATTATAGTTGCTTAATAAATATTTAAGTAGTAAAGAAAGAAGTAGATAATTAGCAACAATAGAATTCAGAGACAGTTTTCTATGCAAAAATTAGTATATAGGCTACGTAATATTTCTTTCCTCAAATAGATGAATCAGATACCAGCATATACTATTTATAATGAGTATGTGAACTCTGCAATTCCCAAGGATAAGCCTGAGCCCAGATTCTCCCCACTCCTCCACCAGGAAGTTCTACTCTGAGGAATATTCGAGGAAAAGCTTTAGCTTTTGGATGGCGTACTTGGGTCCATTTCAAACTATCCCATCATTGAAAATGAAATTTTGGCTGACTTCTCCTTTCAGTTCCCTTGTCATGTGTAATTGAAGGTGTTGTGGAAGTGACTAGTGACTGGATCTACCTGATAGGTGACTTTTAATAGTGCTAGACAGCCAGCCCCAGTCCCAAATGTCTTTCCTCGTGCTTTGGGCTTCAGGGTTGGGCATAGTTTGAGTGTGTCCCTAAGGTTCATGTGCTTCAGGTTTTGTCCTCAGTGTGACTTAGCACAAGGTAATTAGGTCATTAAGGGCACTGGCCTAAGAAGGTGTCACTGTTGCTCATGGGACTCAGTTTCTGAGAAAGTGGGCTATTATAAAAGAGGAAGACTGGCTTCTCTCTGCTTTCTGGTTACCTGTCTCACCACATGATCAACTTCACACATGCTTTGGCACAGACTCTGGGCATGATGTCATCCACCATTAGTCCTTTACCAGAGGCCAAGCAAATGGAGCCGCCTAATCTTGTACTTTCCATTTTCAAAACTATGAGCTAATTAAAATTCTTTATACAATAGCATACCCAGCCTCAGATATGTGTGTGTGTGTGTGCGTGTGTGTGTGTGTGTGTGTGTGTGTGTGTATTTCAAAGAAAAACAGATTAAAACAAAATTCAATTCCTGGCCCTGATACACTATGCCTTCTCTCTGCTGTCAAGGTTGAGAGGTGCCTCATACTAGAACCAATGTCTCAGGTGCAAAAGACGCAGAGGGAATTGACCAACACAAGCTTGCTTCTTGATGCTGATATGCAGATTTTAATGCAGGCTTTCTCTCAACATACATCAATATGTTGAACATTTTGATTGTTGTTTCATGGAGATAAATGCTTTTATCCAAATTTTAATTTTTCTTTTGTTCATTCTGATATTGTAGAAAGAGCCTAAGGCAGGAAATATGAATCAGGTTCCAAATTCAGCTTTATATCACTTAAACAAGTCTTTCTCCATTGCTGGGTCTCATCTTCTCCATGTATTTGAGGGTATGGACTGGATAGTCTGTACAGTTTCTTCAAGGTCTTGTGCCTGAAGAGACTATGTAGACCCTAGGCAGGTCCAGACCAGTATGTACTGCTTCTTCTTTATATATTGCTAGGGGAAAAAAATGGCTCTTTTATCCCATTGATGTTTCTTATTTTGCCTTCTGTCCAGAATTTATATCATTTTTCATGATTTACAAATAAGTCTCCATGCCAGACATTTTCTGTATATATATTTTGTTTTTCCCTATCACCTGCCAAAATGCCATACAAATCCTCAAGAAGTAACTGTGCCTTTCTTTTTCTATTAATACTTCTAAGCCAGCAGTGGGAACTAGAAGACTTTTTGCTCAAGGATGCAAATGAAAAGGGTGACAGGTACGAATGAGGGATAGGAAAGACCCAATAAACATCAGAGTCATGATACAAGCAGGTCCCCTATCAGCACTCTGATGGGTCAATTTCACAAAATTAAGGAACTACACTAAATGTAACTCTAAATAATGATTCTCTTCCCTGAATAGAGAGGGAAGAAATCACAACTGACTCTCACAAGCCAAGCAAAAACAGTGTTTGTGGTTGCTTTGACACCCTATTTGCCAGATTCTAATTATGAAAGCTCCAGTGGAGCCAGAAGGAGATGCACAATACCTAGACATGTGAAAGGAACGAAGAGAAGATTTCATGATTCAGAGTTTTCAATAACTACATCCTGGTGGACAGAATGCTAGACTTCTGGCCTTCGTGTTAAGTTAGGAACTACTAAATAGAGCTCTCAGTCATCCCTGGATGTTTCAACAGAAATAAGTATAAATAAGTATGAGGTGTGGCATAGAGTATGGCATAGCTGCATTTGCTACCGAGTTTCTAGTCATGCCAAGGGCAAGAGTGCCCCTTTTAGCAATGTTCCCTGTCTTGTACTGAGCTGAGAAAGCTCTCAGGAAGCATTTGGGGAGCAGGAGTGTGATCTCTTTTATCCCATTGATGTTTCTTATTTTACCTTCTGTCTAAAATTCATTTCATTTTTCATAATTTACAAATAAGTCTCCATGCCAGACATTTTCTGTATATAATATGTTTTGTTTTTCCCTACGACCTGCCTCAGTGTGATCTCCCACTAACTTAACCTGGAATTTCACACAATGCACCTCAGGTCCCTGATTTCTTTCCCAGCCCAATCTGCCCTACAGGATTGTTTTTCCTGCTTTTAATTTTTTATTTAAAGTACTTTAAACTTATGGAAGAGTTTCTAATTTTAAGGGATTTTGCAAGTGTTGAATGAATTAAACATGAGAAAATATTTTGAAGAGTTTAGGAAGTATCATATTTAAGATGCTGTTGAGTTGGTTCTTGTCCAACTAAAATTGCATGAACACCTTCATCAGGGCACTTATTTGGGAGCATTATAATTATTTATTTATGTGTTTTCTGCCTTACTAAATCAGGACTTTGTCTTACTTCTTCACCTCTAATGCCTTCTAGCATAGTACCTGTCAAATAAGAGTTGATCTTGGAAAAGATTAGTTAGAAGGGAAGTTCATTGTAGCTTATCATGACTCTAGGGAACACTCTAGAAATACAGTTTAAAATGCTGGCTACCATCAATATCCACATTTTATGGCAAAGGAACTCTGCAGATGTGCTTAAATAAGACTCTTGAGATAGTGAGATTGTTCTGGATTACCCAAGTGGGCTCAAAATATAATCATAAGGGTCCTTTTAAATGAGAAGCAGAGAAAGATCTGAACACAGAACAAGGTGATGTGACAGAAGTCGAGAGTGATTGGAGATGCTAGCCTCAAAGATGGAGAAACAAAGCACAGAGGGATGCAAGGAATGCAGCTCTAGAACATGGAAAAGGCAAGGAAGTGAATTTGTTTTCCCTAGAGCCTCCAAAGAGAGGCTGTACACAAATGGACAAATGGACCCAGTGAAAAGTAATGTCAGACATCTGGCCTCCAAACTATGGAAGAATAAATTGTATTGTTTTCAGCCACTAAGTTAGCAGTAATTTGTTAGAACAGAATAGAAAATTCACACAGGGCAGCCTAAAATAGTGAGAAGCCCGTTTTTATTGCTAACGAGTGTAGCAGTGGGAAGTCAATCTCTGGAAGCCTTGCTTTTCTTATTTTTAAATTACAGTGATGAATTTATTCTGAGACACTTACAGGAAAATGTCTTGACCAGCCTTCCCCAATCTCTATCTCCTTCTCCACACCCTCTGCCTGGCTAGGGATTCTCCAGATTGTGGGCTTTACCCCTGAGCCAGTATCTTACTCAAATTAACTTGTAACAGTAAATTGGAGCATCAATTTGTAGAAGACCCTGGATCTGCTTCCCTGTTCTACAGAATTCTACCACCTTTTTATTACTCCATATAGAGAATTAGGTCTTCTCACATAGTTTCTGATTGTTCTTCCTCTGGCATCTTTGGTGCCACCTCTAGAACTAGGATCTCAACTTCAACTATCAGCAGAGGTGCGAAGATTAGAAAAATATAGATATTCTTAGTTTCATTTATTCAAAGATCCTTATTGGTCTAGATCCCTGATACTCCATTAACTTTGGCTATCACTTCATTTATAGAGTTGGTACTATACCCCCAACCCTGGTCTTTTGTATAGATCTTCACATATGCAGGGATCACTGGAAACTGCAGCTACCTGGTTCCTTGATTCTGTATCAGCTACATTTGCCTCTGCTCTGTTCCGTCTACCAGGCTAATAATTAAGTTTCTCCTGAGCCTGCTACATTTCAAGAACTACACTAGTATCAGCTTCTGTGGCTAGAAGATCTGCCTAGTGATGCCACTAGCTTCCCAACATTAATCACTGGCCTTCTATGTCACCCCTCTGAAATGCAGACTAAGTATGCCTCAACCCAGACTCTAAGTGACTTCCATAGTGAATAGCATGCTGTTAATACTCTATATAGGCCTGTTTTTGTTCAAGAAGACTTATGGATCTTAGGAAACCCTCAAAAAGTAAACTGGGATCTGTCTCCATGCTGGGCTCCAGCACATTCTCTGTAGTGAGAACCCAGTTTCCACATTTGCCTAGTTAACTACCTGGTCCCTTATAGACTCATAAATAGCCTGTTATAGACTCATAGATAGATCCTGTTATCTGTGTGCTTTACTCTCAACGGGCTTTATGAACAGAAGTGCCAGAGTCAGAAATAATATGGATGTTTTAAGCTTTATTTATGCAGAGTCCTGGACCCAAAGTTAGGAGGCCTGACTCACTGTATTCTTGAGCAAAGCCTGCAATTTCTCTGGACCTGCATTAGGACAGCCCTATCTCAAAGCCCTGTTGAGAAGTTACCAGGATATCTGCTGGATATACACTACCTCCAGGCCTATGGGCTACATTTTGGAAAACTTGAGATAGTGTTCAGCTCACAGACACATTTAACTTGGAAGTCACAGTGTTTTGCTTTGAATTGAATTTGAATGCCTTAGCTAAGCCTACTTCTCTGCAACCCACAGTCCTGGCCACTCTGTCTTGTCTCTCACCTGGCCCAATTCACACACACCAGATCCCAGAGACATCTGAATTTTGGGTTTCAGATCTAACATGGGTAGACATGGGCCCTCTGGATTCATAAAAATTAAAACTACCACCTGAGGCTCATTTTACAAATGAAAATTAGCTTATTTGGGTGAAAATTATTTATTCTGAGATTAGAGTACTATGTCTATGAGGCAATGGTTAAAAATCGGGCACTTCCTCCAAGTTCTGTTTGATGCTGTCTGCTTAATTATCAACCAACCACAGCTTAGCACAGCTCAACTTTGCTCCTCTGTAACACCATCCAGGCCCCAGAAGCCAATTTCTGGGATGTGATAAGCTAGAGGGGTGTTGAGATTTAATATAATTGCATTGGACCTATAGGACTAATTTATATCCAATTATTGATCTATTTTCAAAAAAAAAAAAAATCTGCTGTTTCTGCTTCAGGGCCTTCCTACTTGCCCTGGAGTCAAGGAGTATACCATGAATCTGGAAAAGCATGAGGTGAGACATTCAGAGGACAGCAGCTATTACGGTAGGCAGCCTGTAAGATGGACCCCTGATCTCAACCTCCTGGTATTGACACCCCTGTCTGACCCCTTCAAGTATGGGCTGAATATAGCAATTTATAATAAATGCTGTATGGCAGAGTGATGGACTATCACTTTAAAGATTAGGTTTGAAAAACATGAGGTCCTCTCTTACATTCACCTTTATTTGGATTACTCACATTGGAGATCAATACTATGCAGAAGTTCATGTGGCAAAGAAATGATAAAGATCAATAGTGCTACCAACAGCCACATGGATTAGTTTTGAAATAGATCTTTTAGCTCTAGGTCTTGACATGACCAGTGCTCTTGATTACACTTCCATTGCCACCTGTGGGAGACCCTGAGCCAGTGGACCTACCTAAATCATGACCTGCTTGTTGATCCACAGAAACAATGAGATCATACTTTTTGGTTGTTTTTAGCTGCTACATTTAGGACTAATTTGTTATGTAGGAGTACCTGCTAAAATGACCAACTGATAGTTGCAATGCCAGGGAACACTTCAGTCAGCAGTGGTAAGAATAATGCACAGTCTCTGCTCTCAGTTGGTCAGGAATCAGAGGCCAGAGGATCTGTTAGGAACTGAACACAGACCAACTTCATCAGACAGGGGCTTTGCAGAAGTGGAGAGTAGATCTCATTTCACTCTATGCAGATTGACTCTTCACATTTTATCTTCATGCCTGAAGCACATTCACCTCCCCTGGAAAAGAGCTGTAGGTGAACATCTTGAAGAACACAGAATTGAGGGTTTTCTGTTGTTGTTTTTGTTTAAGGATTACTTAATCCCTGTACAGGTTAGAAACTCTACCCCAAGTCCTTTCAGCTTTTTAAAAAGTTTTCTTAAAATATAGTAGTTGTAATTTTTATAATAAAAATTTTCATTTTCTTGGATAATTTGTCTAATGTTATGCTTAAATCTTCTCTCTACTGAGAGATTGGTTAAATGTTCGGCTCTAATGTTTGTAGTTCTCTATGTGGATTCAAATTTTAATACTGAATTTATTGATATAACTACAAAATTTTTTAAACTTTATGTATAGTGTGATATATAGATGTAATCTGATTTTTATCCCCACTAAGAACAATTTCCCAGCACTACTTCCTGAATAATTCAAGCTTCTTCATTTATCTGAAAGGTTTCTGTTATTATGCATAAAGCTTTATAGATCTAGATTCTTCTAAGATTGCACACTTTTTTCCTGTTACTTAGATACTGGCTCTAGATTTCTGATCAAACACCACTCTATTACTATTTTTGAACTATCATGAAAATACCTTTTATAATTGGAATGTCAATGTGCCCCTCATTACTCCTATTTTTTAAAAAAATTCTTGCTATTTTCAACATTTTTTTAAATGGACTTTAATTAGGTTGAGAGCTGGCAGTGAAATCCAGGTCAGTTTGACTGAAAACCTTATGTTTTTATGCATTACACTATATTAATATAGTGTATTAATATAGATATATTACACTATATTAATATAGATAACTCCCAGTTATCTTTTCTCAGCATTTAACAAACAGACAATAATGCTGGTACAGCATGTCAACTTCAGGATAACACATAATTAGAAAGCCTTTCCTTAATGCTATTGCTGTAGAAGCACATTCTTATTCTGTTATTCTGGAAACCTGGGTTCTTGGTGTGTGACTTGGGTCAATTCTGTCACAATTTTTCAACCTGTTAGTTGATGTGGTTTGTCAGATAATTTACAAAGTTCCTGTTATGTCTGATATATTCTATCATTCAATGTATCCATAAATAGAAGGCAGGGAGACAGTGTGATTCTGGGTTTTGGCCTGGTCAAAGGTGGAGAGTTAATCTGTGTGCAGTGTGGGGATATTTACTAAAGTTAATGAGAAATGAGCTCTGAATACATTGAGGAACACAAAGGATTTTTATGTATTTATGTAAATTCTACTAATTAGCATGGGCAAACAAGAAGTAGATGTCCAGGGAAAGGCTGCTATTTGTTTTCTCTTACTGGTGCATGTTAATGATCAAAATAGAATTTGCAAATCAGCCTGTATCTATCTTCCAAGGTTAATATTGTAATTTGGTAAGCTTTCAAACAGCTTGACTTGTACTACTGTGGGGATGGGCTACCAGGAATCCCAAATCAGCTCAACAATGTCTAGTGATTTCAGATCTGATGGCAGACATCAGCTACACAAGAGGTTATTCTGATGGAGCAGATGAAGAAAGAGTCACCATCATTTCTTTATGCTGCAGATTTGAACTGTGTTCATATTCATTTGTACAAACTCTCTTAAGGCAAGAGTAACGTCTGCCTTTATTAGTAACATAATTATCATCTCTGCTCATTTTGAAAGGAAAGAATAACGTGTGTATTTATCAGTGGTAAAGTTCATGACTGGAGTTGGGAAAGCATTTGTTATTTGTCATTAATAACTGAAGGGCTGTACTGAGTAGAAAGAAGCACACTTGGAGTTTGTGGCTCCACTGGGGAAATGGTAAAGACCAAGATATGGAAGTTTCAGAAGAAAGCTAATTGCTTAACTCAAAGTTTCAAATATTGAGTTGGCCTCAGTTGAAAGCGTCTACTGAAGACTTCTTTAAATGAAGTTGAACACTCATCAGATAACCACTTGTTGAAAATGCAAAACGCAGCATTTTAAAATTCATTTGGAGACCACAGAGACACCTTCCAAACTAGGCTCTATGTGGGCCTATTACTCTGTAGCATAGCTAGTGAATTGCACTGGGACTAATTTTTTTTACTTGCATGTCAGTGTCCTAGATCAAGGAAGAATTTCTGCTGCAGAAATACCTGCAAGGGAAAAAAAAAATCAGTAAGCAAACCCATGAATTAACTCCTTATTATGGCTCTAAAGACTAAAGTATTTATCTGGATTTCTCTTGTTGTCCATAAATGGAAAGAAGATTCTTTGATGTTCCATCCTTCCTAGAGTCATCAACCTATAGGGAGAAGTATATGGTAGGAGCAGTGGTGATGCATTAGACCAATGGCTCAAAAATACTAGTTTACGGTTTAGATATAGTGTAATGGCCAAGCAGAAGTTAAAGCCTTACCAGGACCTAGAGAAGGGCATTGGAAAATACATTATAAATAAACTTCCCAAGCAATTTAATGTTAAACTAGTTTGGAGAATCTCTGTAGTAAGTGGCCTAAAGTTGCCTTAAAATTCCAGATAATTTTAAATTGGAAAGAAATTGATATTTCACTTGAGTTGCATTTCACTACAGTATATCTAGTTTAATATGGCCTTTTCTATAACTAATACACAAGTTATAGCTAAGTATAATCATCATTTACAAAAAAATAATATTGGTTCAGAGTTTTGAAAATCATTCTTTCCAACCATGGATACTTGCCATACCTCAAAACTGAGTGAATGCTTAGATTCTAACTCAAACTTCCGAGCTCCAAATTCACAAAGTAGAAGGTAAATTATTATGGCACTTTCTTGGTACATCTCGGACATGAAAACAAGACATTGGTTCTACCTTTGCTTCATAAATAGTGAACAAAAGTGAAACAAATAAAAATTCTACATGTCACAGTCTCAAATGAGTCATGTGTATACATACTGGGTAATGGCATAAAGATAGAATAGGGTCATAGCTGGAGGCTGGTCAGGGAAAAAACAGGGGACCTATGTATTGAAAGAGCAGGGGCATATCAAAAGAAGAAAGAAAGGAAGAAGTGAAGAAGAAGTTCCAGGAAGAAGTTGGAACGACTGGTAAATAAATGAATTGTGAAATAACCTAACTTTTCTAACATCTTCTACATGAATTTATTTAAATTCATTTCTTATTGCTTAAAATCAGATGTACATAAATATCATGGGATCTGACAGTTGATCATGTCCATGTAATTGAATGAGGAGAATTTCTTAGCTTCATCCCACAGTGTACAGAGGTTCAGGGAACTAATACTGCTCAAAGTCAGGAGCAAATTAATTTTCCAGACAATTGTGTTGTATGAGCTGAGGAGGAAGGCTCTGGAGACAAACTGCTGAGCCCAGAACTCTGTTACATTAAATTCTGTCTGAGTACCATAAGCTGTAAGATGATGATAACACAGTTACATTATGGGGTTATTATAAAGATGAAATAAGTGAATATATGGCAAGTGCCAAGACAAGTTACTGCCACATCAGATTTTAGTACTGTTAACTATTGTTAGGAAGTGGGGACAAATGGGATGAGTGATGGAGGTAAGGGGCTATCACTGTCTGTCTGATAACCCAAGATGTTAGGGGAGAAAGAGACATATCATCAGTTATTTGAGACTCTTTCCAACCACTTCACCTTCCCACCTTAACTCACAAATAAAGACATGCCACTACACTCAAGCCATAAACAGGTTTTCTTAAAGGAGTATCTCAGCCCCACCTCCAAATTAGTGTGTCCTTGACATTTATATCCTCAGTGTCTGACTCATAGAAGACAGTCACTCATAACTAGGAAATGAATATAAATGAATGAATATCTTCATGAATGAAAACACTGTGACTACACCAGATTATTACACCAGCATCAGAAAACTAATAAATCACTATTTAATTTTGTATAAGTGATAAACTTTGATGTTTGCATTATGACCCATTTTATCTGAAAGTAATATTAAAACAAATTTCTATGGATCTCATAGAAGTGCTCAAGAGAACTTCCCTGTCAGCCTTTACTTTGGGAGCAGTTGAACCAAATCTGCTTTGTGGTATCCCAGAAAGAAGATGGCCCCAGGGTTGGCATCTTGGATTCTAGAAATGCTGCCACTGCATAACTTTTGAACCTGGAGCAAGCGATCAGTTTCTCTAAGCTACAGTCTCCTCATTTGTAAAATGGGGGTGATGATAGAAATAGAGTTTTTTTTAAGTTTGTGGGTTAAATGCCACATGATGTTTATCACACAGTACTTGGTGTAGAGTGTGTGCTCAGAAAATATTAGTTGATATTATATTACTTTATTCTCATATCACTGATATGAAAAACACACATGCAATTGAAAGATTTAAAAAGTACTTATAAAATAGGATGCATTGTAACATTATCTAGATAGTTGATAAAAGTAGGATTTTTTTTAGGCTTTGTAATGATTTCATGCTTATATCTTTATGAAAAATCCTTTACTGGTTGGAGATATAAAATGACATTTATTCTGGAATCTATTTCAAAATAATGTGGCCTGGAAGGGTAGGCAGAGCTGACATGGTTAAAACTGGCTATCAGTAAAATTTTAACAACTTATATGTGAGTTTCACTTTACTATCTATCCTCTTTGTTTTGTGTGTGTTTGTGGTGCGTACGTGTATCCCAGCAACTCAGGAGACTGAGGCAGGAGAGCACAATCCATAAGTTTGAGAGCAGCCTCAGCAATTTAGCAAGACTCTTAAGCAATCTGTTTCTAAATAAAACATAAAAAGGGCTGGGAATGTGGCTTAGTGATTAAGCACCCCTGGCTTCAGTTCCCAGGACTTAAAAAATCATGAAATAAATTTCCATATTAAAAGACAAAGGAATAATCAATGTGACAGACATACGAAAACCCAAAACAGCATGCTGAGGTTTCTGGCCCTTAATCAATCCTATTTTACTGACTTTGTTCTGCCCATCCCACAGCAAGCACCGGAACAGAGTTCAGTCCTATAGTTCTCAGAAAGAGAAAGAACCACAGCAGAAAATGCCTGAAGGATAACCCAGGGTCTGTCTGTTCGCTTGTTGGTTTGTTTTGAGAAAGCAGGTAATATTTTGAGAGAGCACAATTCTGATTGTAATTGTCATCAGTGCCTCAACGGTGACACAAAGGCACCAACAGAAGCAGGGTGGGGTGGGGAAGGGTAGGCAGGGGAAAAAAAACTTTATGAAGAAGATGAAATTTAAATAAGGTATGGAAAAAATGGAATTTCAAAAGAAGTCATAGGAAAATGAAATAGATAAAATGAAGACCCACACCATTCCAAGAATACATCAAAGAGATCCTGTTATCAAAAGGTAAAAAGAGATGTAAGAAGATTAAAAGTACAACTGACTGAGATAAAAAGAGGGAATAAGAAGCAATTCAAATTACTCTGAACAGTCATAGGGAGGGTCTTATATGATGTCTACATGAGTTTCTCAGGGCTACTGTAACAGTATGTCATATACCGGTTGACATAAAACCACAGAAATGTATTGTTTCAACATTTTGAGTGCTACAAGTTCAAAATCAAGGTGTTGGTTGGGAAATCGAGGTGTTGGCCTGGTCCTACTCCCTTTGAACTCTGATGGGAACCCTTCTTTGGCTTTCCCTAGATTCTGGTGGGTTACTGGCAATCTTTGGCGTGCTTTGGTATGTAGGTGCATAACTCCAATTCTGCTTTTTTCTTTTACATGGCTGTCTTGGTAGGAGGTGTTGGGGTAAACAATAATGGTTGCCTGGGATAGCCTGCAGTAAGATGAGAATGACTATAAGGAATGTGATAATGACAGAAATGGAGAAGACGAGCTGGCTTTTCCTTTATCTCCCATCGTTAGGTGATCTGTAGGATCAAAACAGAGTGGTGGTTCTAAAGTAAAAGAATGTATTCAGAAAACATCTGAAGAACTCCACCAGTGCAGTGGGCATGCGACCTACCCTAGATAGTCCCCTACTGGTAGGTACAGTGCAGCTCTCCACTGTATCCCAGCCTGCTGCCACAGAGGAGTGGTGAGTAATGAAATGTTCAAACCCTCTCCATTGAGTCCTCCAAGTTCTCCCTTTGAGATTGGTGAACAGTATGTTGGGGCTTTTGCAGCCCTGGGGCTAAAAACTAAGACAGCCATCATATAAAATTGGGGGCCCACCATACTTCAATATAACCTTGCATGATTTAACTAATCACATTTATAACAATCCTATTTTCAAAGAGATCACATTCTGAGGTAGGATTAGGACTTCAATCCTAATGTAATTAGTATAATTAGTGAAACATATTTTCCTCCTAGAGATGAGTTGGAATGAGATACTCAACCCTTTACTTCTTTTTATGGAGTGGGGATGGGGGGAGTCAATCAACCCTTTATGATGCCAAAGCAGAAATCTTTCCAAGGAGAGGTGAGTAAAGCACAAAGCTATATTATAGCACTACTCTCAAAGCAATCGGAAACTTGAGTTCTATACTTTGCTTCACCAATCCTGATCCAGGTGGCCTTTGACAGTTCCCCTCACATTTCTCCCAATCTATGAAACAAAGCTACCTATTCTGTACACCTGACAGAGGTCTTAGAGGATGAAATAAAATGATGATGTGAAAACACTTTGAAAATCTCAGAGCTCTGGACCTGAACCCTGTAAAGTACTGTCATTACTGAACCTTCTATCCACATGTCATTCACTGACCCAGCACAGACACAATTGGAAATCCCAAGGACGAGGCCATTTTCCATATGTGAAAGCTTTATCTCTACAACATCTTTGATGAAAACATAAAAATGACTTTCAGAAGGAAAAGATTGCTCAAAGGAGGATGTCAAGTAGTGGCAGTCCAGGTTTGGAGAACTAAGTAAGAATAAACACAATGCTTTTGAAAAAAGGCCAATATTCCCACTCCAGTCTTCTAGTTTCCACAGAGGAGGGACTTGTGTAGCTTTGTTCACAAGGGGGAAGGCACAGAGGGCTTCCCTCATTCGCAGCCTACATGCTGTTCAAAAATGTTAGTTTTGGATAAGAATTTGGGCCATTCCATGAGTTTCTTTTCCTACAGGGTGAAAAGAGATCCATATTTTGATCTTTTGTAGGCATGGCCCTCTGTATTAGTTATCTTTGTGTTATTACAATGAAAACACCGGAGGCAACTAACTTTATCAGAGAAAATGTTTATATAGCTCACAGTTTGGAGGTATAGGACATGGCACCTGCATCAGCTTAGTTCTGACAAGCTTCCTCTCAGCTACATTCACATGATGGCAGAGTCACATGTATGTAGAAGAGCTTACATCACCAACATGAAGTCAGAGACCTAAGTAAGTAAGTCCCAGTAAGTCCTACTTCCCAAAGAATCCACCACTTTCCATCAGTGTCATCTTGGGAACCAAGATTTAGAACACAGTAGACCCTTGAGGCATGCTTAGACTACACCCAAATTATAGTACCCCCACAGCTTACCAAGTAATGAAGGCATGGTCCCATGCATGCATTCAGTCCGGCTGTCTAGAGAGAGAATTCCTAAGGTTGAGAAATGGGGAGGAGCAATCAAACCCCTACTTCTAGGAAGTCGGCTATATCAAGGAGCCCTGCATTCTGTCAGCTATTTGCATTTGGCTAGTCAATAATTAAAGCTAAGGCATTGATCCTCATTTGGCCATATGCTCTTGCTACCTATTCTACATTTTGTTTAGAATCTTGATAAAATGAGGGGTAAATATTAGTCTGTTTGTCTTCTTTATAACTTTCCCATATGTACCTATATCCTCAACTTTCAAATATTAAAGACTGAGCTAAGTTTGCTTTGGTTTGAATGTATCTCTATAATTTCATCTGTCAGACACTTAACCCTTCAATTCACATCTTAGTGGTATCTAGATGTGGGACCTTTAGGAAGTGATTGAATCTTGAGAATTCTGTCCTCATTAATGGATTAATCCACTTATGTATTAACACATTAATAGATTAATGAGTTATCAAGGAAGTGGCATAATTACAAGAGTGAGCTCTCTCTGGCCTACTTACTATTTCAGTACATAATAGTTGTTCTTTGACATGTTATGATGCAGCAAGAAGATCTTCACCTAAGCCAAGCTGATGCCTTTGCCATACTCTTGGACTTACCAGCCTCCAGAATTATGACCTGAATAAATAGGTATTCCTTATAAATTAGTCAGCCTGTGGTATTCAGTGACAAAAATATAGAATGGATGAAGACTGAGCTATATAAGGAAAGCCCAAATTCATAATACCCAAATCAACTAGTAAAAGATCACACCTTAAGAATGAAACAATAGAAAAACATGTCCTTAGGTGACCACAGAAAGGGGCTGAGATGAATAAGCTAAAAGCTACAGTATGGCACAGCCATGTTTACCTTACACCACAAAACCACCCACTATTGATACACAAGATACACACACACACACACACACACACACACACCTGTGCATGCTTTTCTTGCCAGGAATGCTTAGGAGCCTGAAAGAGATCAGGTATCAAACAAGAATGAGGAGGGGTTCTGGGTATGAGATTGAGGGTACAGAGCAGTAACCAAGGCTGGGAGGAGGCTGTTCAGGTTGTCTACCTGCAGCATCTCCCACACCACTGATAATCAGGATGACCTAGTGGGGACAGCTTCAGTCAGGGCTGTGGTAAGGGACTGAAAATGAACATGGAAAATGTATAGAAGCATAAAAATATGCTGGGAATGGCCTGGGCATGTTTGGGCTCCAGCCTACACAGACAGGCAAAACGTAGAGTTATAAGTAAGTACCTTCATTTGATTAGTTTAGGGGTAAGAAACTATCACTTTAGGATTAGATAAATTTTGTAAAATGAGAAATTAAAGATAGGAGATGATACCAATGGCATACTCCACTTGCCATATTTCTGGAAGATTTTCAAACTTAACCACATATTCTTATTACTTAAAAGTTCCCCAAATCAACCAGAACATAAAGAAAAAGCTTTCACTGGAGTCTCCCTTCCACTGGAGCTGGCCTGCTGGCCGTGGGTGTCATGTGGAAGGTGCTCTGAATGGGACTGGTGCTGAATCTGGCAGCCGAGGACGGCATCCTCCACCTTCCTTCATTCCTGTCAGCTGGAGGAAATGTTCTCCCATGCTCTCCCTCCCACTCAGCAGTTCCCTCCTCATTTCCTCCCCCACAACATGAAGCAAATCTGTTAGTTGTCTGGGGAAGGCCGCAATGCATGAGCCATTTGTGAAAGGAGTGGGCACTGTCTTTAAGCAAAGCAAATTCTTCTGCCTCTGTGTTTGCTGGAAATCAGTTTAATTACCTTGGAAGTGTCTGCAGAAACCTGGGTTTTCTGTCTGCCTTGGTTACTCACTTTTTTCTTTCCTTAATCACTTGGGTGTGGTAAATTGAGAGAAGTTTTTCAACTCCTATTAATAGAACCGTTATGACAGTTTTCAAGTCATCTAAGAAGATACCACAGTCACAGGATTGGAAAAGAATTCTGAAACTACTTTTCAGTGAAAATTGCAAAGTCCAGAGATTTTTGTTTTCAGAGTCTCACATTCCAAACTCTAACCTGAAGGAATTTTTCATGTTCTAGGCAGTTAGGGTTGAAGAAGATGAGTTCAGTTTCATCATACATATACCAATTACCAACACTAGCCCCAAACTGACCCTAAACCCAATGCCAAGATGACCTACTATTGTCACAACTGAGTCTTGAAGCTCACCCAAGATTAAACCTTAAACCAAGCACCAAAGAGAGAGGGGAACATATGCCTGATTCATTCTTCCCCACATTTCCCTGTAGTGCCTCATGAAAGTATGTTGAAGGAGTAATGGTAACACTGCTAATGGCAATTTGTGGGGGAAATACCCTGAGCACATGCTGACGTGTTTGGTTTAAAGAACATTGAGCAATCAACTAAGTATCAAGAGCCATCAGTGTAGATAAAAAAGAGACAGGAAAAGACTATCTCCAACTGCTCAATACTACAACATCAGAAACTCAGGAGGTATGACTAATCTGGAGTCTTCCCCACCATCCATCATGATAGTATAGAAGTAGTGCTTCAGGGCATTCAGGACTTGTTTACTTCTTTCCTTCTATATTTCCAGTCTCACAATACTCCTATTGCTTTTTAGAAATTCAGAAATATTGAGAAAGGCAGCTGGATTGCATGCATGCCACAATTGCATGTGAAGTGGCCATAAGGCAAGGCAGAGATATGGGACATGCATCTCATTTTAGGAAATAACAGTCAGTTTTCCATCACTATAACAAAATAATCTGAAATAATCCTCCTTATAAGGAGGAAAGGTTTATTTTGGTCCACAGTTTCAGAGGTTTATATCCATGCTCAGTTGACCTGTTGCTTTGGGGTCTATGGAGAGACAGTGTACACTGGCAAGGGAGCAGGTAGAGGAGCAAAGCTGCTCACCTCATGGTACCTGGGGGGAAAAAAGAGACAGAAGGAAAAACATGGGGTTCCAATATCTCCTTTAAAGGCACACCACTGATGACCTAACTTCTTCCCACTAGATCTTATCTCTTAAAGGCTCCACCACCTCCCAATAGCACCACATGCCAGCAACAAAGCCTTTAACACACGGGCTTTTGAGAGAGACTTATCCAAGTCAGTAATCACTAGAATGATTACTGAACAAAGAATCATTTTTTTCACTTATTAAAATGCAAAGTTAGTGTCTTTGCCTACCCTGTAAAGATACTAGTCTGAGTGGCTTAAACAACAGACTTGTGTTTTCTCAGAGATCTTGAAACTGGAAGTCCAAGATTAAAGTGCCCACACTCTCATTTCCTGGTGAGACCTTGTTCCTCAGCCTGCACGTGGCATTGTTTTCCAGTGTCCTGACATGACCTTTTCTCTGCACATGCATGCTAAGTGAGTTGAGGTGTCTTTTCCTCTTTTTATAAGAACTCCAGTTTCATTGAGTTAAGACCCTACCCTTATGTTGGGATTTAATCTTAATGACCTCATTGAAGGACCTATCTCCAAATACAATCACATTGGGTATTCAGTCTCCAACCTCGAAATTTTTTGAGAATATACTTCCATCCAAATGGTAAAATGAGAGATTGGAAAAGGTATAGAAACTGCTCAGTTAATTAGTTCTTAGGATATTACCTTGGATAAAAGATCATTATTTCAAATTAGTTAACAAAAAAGGAACCTTAAAATAAAGGAGGAGCAGAATCTATTTCTGCCTCTGGCTAATGTCTTCTGTAGTTTCCTTTCAGTTTAGGATTAGCCACAGAAATTTTAAAGTCACTCAGAAGGTCAAAGAGAAAACAACACTGCCATTTGTCATCATTGGGCCTGAACAGAGAAAGCCATAGTTGTTTGAAGTTGAAGAAACAGAAACAATAACACAGGGCCTTTGGAAAGCTCTTCTTATATGAAAGAATGCTGTGATCACACAGGGGAGGAACTTAACCATGAGAGGTGTGTTTACAATATTCTTTAGAAAGCATTTTGTTTTCTCAGTGAAATTCTAGGAAACACTAGAATAAAAAAAGATGAAATCAATAAACAACAGGTAGAACATTTAATTTTGAGTTAATAATTTAGTAATGTACATATAAAACCCCTCTTGCCTGTTGGTTCAGGCCTTCAAACCCAGTGACTCAGGAGGCTGAGACAGAAAGATCACAAGTTTGAGAACAGCCTCAGCAAGATCCTCAGAAACTTAACAAGACCCTCTCAAAATGAAAAAGAAAAATATAGACTGGGGATGTAGCATGCAGCTGAGTGGTAAAGTGCCCCTGGGTTCATGGCCCACCCCCACCCCCAAAAAAGCAAGCAAGGCTCAAAGGTTTTTTATCATCTATAAAACTGAAAAATATTTTTAAATGTTTTATAGAAGATAGAAATAACTTCAAATTTAGTAGTCCCCAAAAGTGTATCCCAGACCATCAGCATTAGCATCACCTAAGGTCAATTTTAAAATGCAAATTCTTAGGTTCTACTCCAGACCTACTGAATCAGAAACTTTTGGAGTGGGACCAGACAAACTGTGTTTTAATAAACTCTCTGGGTGGTCCGTATACATGCTAAGATTGTAGAACCACTACTATAGTAGAGTGTTGAAGCATGCTGTGTACCTTCAAGATCAGTAATACATTTAACCTAAAGAACATAGGCCGTACTGCGAAAGTATTCATTATTCCATTTGTTCATTCAGAAAATACTTATGAGATAGTATGATGCCTATACTACTGTTCTGGGTACTGGATATACAATAAAAAATATTTCAGTCATAGAGAAATCTGTAAGTCATATGGAAAATTTAAACAAAAGAATTAGAATCCCTGAGAAACTGAATATGTTAAAAAAGATAGCATATAAAAACAAATGAAATATTACAAAACCTACACACTTCAAAAAAATCACCAAGATTCTCAGATTGGATATAAACATTCCTTTATTTTTCCACTTAAGAAAGGCACATCTAAAATTGGAAAGGTAAACATAATGATAACAATATCAACAATAATCACTATTATTTAGGAAAATGTAAAGAATTATTAGGAAATTTATTAGGAAAAATGTAAAGAAAATTAAGTGGATGGAAAAATATGTGTTTCATATAAAACACAACCCAGGAGCAAAATAATACATCTGAGATAAAGGAGAAGAAGCTGGGCACCACTCAAGACAAGGCAGTATTTTCCAGAGCTGACTTTAATGGTGTTCTGAAGTGTTAGGTGATAGAGTAAGAAACAATTGTGTCTAAATTGCTAAGGGTAGAATAAGCACAACAAAATATTCTGTTTCTTTCATATCACTAGTAGCACCAAAGATGACTTAAGTAGGTATATGTAAAGTATCTTAAAATATGCATTTATTTTAATGAAAATGATAATTAATTTAGCCAACCTATAATTTTATGGTTTATTTTTGTTTTGGTTTTATGCTTTATTTTTATGGTTTATTTTTGTTTAGTACTTGGGTAATTTTTTAAAACAGGTAATTTAAAAACTAATGAGCAAATAATAGTTACATGTCCTATATCTCCCCTGAATATAAGTGATAATCAGACACAGAATATGCATTAAAATCCCCGAAGTGATTATCGAGCAACTAAAATTAGGAGATTGAGTGGAATTAATCCATTATTCACCACTCAGGTCTTTGAGGTCATAGTGACTTCTCATTAAGGCCAAAGGAAACCTGAACTGCATACCATCTATTCTACTGCATGGTTTTGGATTAGCACTATGTTGTGTCATATGATCGCTTGCACAATAACATAGTTAAGAAGAGAAGGTAGTTCTCAGGTATCTATTTGAAACTCTGCTAGCAAATCAAATTTAACGTTGTTTGGCCATGGAGAAGAATTCCTAATAGATTTATATCAGACATCATCTTACTTTATGGAAGATTCCCTTTGCCTGTATTCTGTGCCTGCACCCCTGGACCATATGGTCCACTACTACTCAGCACTTACTCTGTATTTCTCATTGACTTTTCAAAGGATCTATGGTCATAGGATTAGGAAAATTCAGCCTCCTATCCATTAAAAATGTTTCAATATAACGGTCTTGAACTTCATGGCATTGTTGTAAGGAAGAATCACCAACACAGTTTTACTCACAGCTACTTAGATCTTCCCTGCTCCAAACTGCCAGTTGGAAACGAATTCACCAGTCACCACAAATATTAGCAATAGCTAACACATAGTATGGCAGAAAGCCAGACTATTTCACAAATCTGAGTGGGGCAACTCTAGTGATTAGTGAAACACAATATATTTTCATCCTAGAGATGAGTTGGAATGAAATACTCAAATAGGGAAACTAGAAAGCAATTCCTTATGGTGCCAAGACAGCCTGTCAGGGCTGCTGAAGGGATGAAGCTTCTCTGCCTCACACTGTCCGAAAATCAATGGTTCTGAGAATTTCATTCCTGGAAAGACTTTAGAGTCATCTTGAAAATGAGAACACTGTGGTCAATGCATTGTTAATGTCAAAGACAAGTTTCAATCCCAGGAAACTTTCTTTTCTGTTTTCTACTAAATAATGCTACCAATTTTGGGGAAATGTCACAAACACATAATTCTCTAAGCCTTAAGGCAGACAGATTGATCCAAAGTCAAGGGTTTGGCTGTCCACATTGGATTATAAAATTTTAAATGTTTATGTATGACCTCGTAAAGGCAATAAGAGTGAAATGATTTCACAAGTCATGATGAATTCAATTTTTGTTTTTATAGGATTATTAGAACTGTACATAACAGATATTTAATATAGACAGGCTGGATTTTAACTGTCTCTCATGGGATTCTTGTAGAAATAAAGAATCAAAATAGAGTAAGTGGAGGTATAGTTAGTAGGAGTAATTCTTAGATAAGCAAACATTGACAAATAATATGTTTACTAGGTTGGTATTTTCAAACACCTAAAGGGGTTTGCCATAGATTTTTTTAACATAGTTTGCTCAGAAATAAGGATTTTTTAAATCAGTACATTGAATCTTCATGTGCAAGTCATTGACTAAGCTGTAGTGGCCACGATTGGTGTCCTGGCTGCAGTATTTCACTCTATTTCTTGGTGCCTGTCAGCCTGATACCCAACTACCAGTACTTTTACATCTTTGCTTCTGTGGCTTCTACAGTAAACTTTGGCTGCAGCACTAGGGAATTAATGCCCCTTAGGAACCACAATCAGAGACTTTCTGAATTTGAAGAATAAAGCCTCTTGACTTCTTGCTCAGAGGAGGTAACTCTAACTTGCCTTTCTGCACTGACCCCAGGAGGCACAAGTTTTAATTATCCACAATGGTAATGCATTTGATAAAAATCCTTGATTTTCTTTCCTTTCCCACCTCAATTCCTAACTCAAATACTGGTGCTTCCCAATATCATATTTCAAGAAAAATATCTGACTCAAATATTTCTCTCAAAAATCACCTCTAAGAATGCTCAAACCATGGAAATTATAAATTTGGTTCCAGGAGATTCTCCAAATACAATCTTGAAACAGGATCACTTTCAGGACAGGTGAAAGCAATGGTGGTAACTGAAGGTTACCATGCTATTGAAGCCTTGCCATGCTATCACATCAGAGTCACTATGATTCTTACCTAAAATGAGTTCAGCAGTGGGGAATGCACTGACTTCTCTAGTATCTCCAGCATTTGAGAGACAGAAAGATAAGTGTCTCAGGTGATGCTAAGAGCCATTGGATCCCCTCAGAAAGAAAACACTGGCTCAGGTCAGACAACTCTGGGCATTGCATTGCATAAAAGCAGTAAGCTTCATAGCAGCCTTGAAATAGTTCATACTTCCTATGAATCAAAGGCAGATTATACTGAAAACTAGACATGATATTTGAGCCTAGTATCTGATTTTTACATTACTGGGAAGTACTCTTCAAGTAAGCAATGAATGCTCATTCATAGCCCAAATAAGTCTCATATGCTCAAGTCAAGGACCTGATGGGAAGGGTGGGAACTGAGATCTGGAAAGAGGATGCCCAAATAGATATACTCGAGAACCTCAGACCCCCGTGTTCCTCCTCAACATGAGTATTGCACTCTGCCTTAATGATAAAAAGCATGGTAGACTTTGCTTGCCTAGAGTGGGCCCAGAAGAAGATCTCATTGAGTCAGATACTATAACAAAACTGGGTAACTTACAAACATCAGAAATGTATTTCTCACAGTACTTTAGGCTGAGAAGTCCAAAATCAGGCACTGGCATATTCATGTCTGGTGAGAGTTCTATTTCTAGTTCATAAATGGCACCTGCTCATTTGGTATCAGGACAAGGCAACTCACTGGAATCTCCATGACAGCTCCATTCTCAAAAGCACTTCCCAAAGATCCCCTCCACCTCCTAAAACCATTACATTGGTGATACGTTTCAATATATGCATTTTGGAGCAACACAAATATTCAGACCTTAGGAGATGGCTTATAAGACAATAAAAAGGTAGTCCTTCTCACAGACCAATAACTGGGGTCATGTTTTAACTTAGTTTGCCTGGGAAATACTGTCACTCACCTAGAAAAAATACCTGGGAATGCCTTTTGAGTATGTCAGACCCATGGTAGGGAGGCACGGTCCTGAGTTTTATATTTCAGTGTCTTGTAAAGTCCCTGCAGATGATCCTGACATGTATTTGACATGGCTCCTTGGGAACTGAAAAGAAAGATACCCTGCAATATGTGAGACAGAGGTATTAAGAACTTTCATTTACAGAATGTGAGAAACATGCTTACTTGCCCTAACCCAAAGCACAGGCTCAGAGACACAAAGTATAGCCAGATCAAGGTGTCTGGTACTCAGGTGCATGCTGAGAGGTTACAATCAGCATTTTACCTCCTAGTGCACAAGGTCCCTAACCCATTCCTCAGTGGTTGAGTACTATGGTGTGCACAATCTTCCCAAATATCACCTAAGTTTTACTGCCTCCTATTAAATTATTTAAAGAGATGCACCTTTAGTTGTCTCCACCTCCCTTTGTTCTCTTGTGGTGGAAAGGCCTTTTTGGGGTGAGTGCATCTTGGCAGGTACACAGTTTGTCTCTGTTGGTCAGGTGGCCCTTTTCCCCTTACCTCCTGTTTGTCAAGGGGCTATGAATCTGTACACTAAGGTGTTAACTGCTGGTAACCACTCTGTTTTATTTTTCCTCCAGCTGTTTTTCTTACATCCCCAGTACTTTTACATTTAAAGCTAAACACTGTATTTTGAAAATGGACCATTGGGATTTTTATTTCTCACATGAAATACAGAAGGAAGAGTCAAAAGATTGAAATATTTGAGCAAGAAACAATGTCTTTATTATAAAAGAACAGAGAAAGCCAACTCTATTCCTCAAGAAGGCTGGAGAAGACTCCTATCTTAAAAGCAATAAGGAATTAACTAGAGGGGTATATTTGAAGTTTAAGAAAACATATACACACACACAAAGGTGACTTGGTCAAATCCAGCTGCTTAGGAAATGTACACTAAAATCTATCTCTGAATTTCTAAGGCTGAATTTTTTTTTTTCCCTTGGTCCTTCTTTCTTATTGTCTACCCTGACATTCTCATATCTGAGGGTTTCCAATCTTGGAACATTTTGTCTGGTTTTTAACCACCCCTGTCTTTCCAGTTCTTGGTGTTCGGGCTCACTTGCCCCAAGCCCATTCCCAGGGCTCAGACATTGGCCCACCTTTCTCTTACCATTGCACAGTCCCAGAGATCTCCTTATGTAGTCCTGGATGCGCTCTACATTACTTGCTCCTCTCTCTGCAGCTCCTACCTCTCAGGCATGTCAGACTCTCTGGTTCTCTGTCCTCAGGAATGCAATTGTCAAGAGTAAGCATGAACTATTGTGTCCCTCTGTGAATAAGTGCACTTTAAATCACAGCTTACCATTTTAGTTAAGTCTTAGTTCCTCTCTTGGTAGCTCCAAGGCAAAGGAGCTGTTTGAGGAGCACAAAGGAATAATAGAAAATTCACTCCATTAAAAGTATTTTTTATCTAATCCCTCCTGTCCTCCTCTGCGTCCTGAGGCCCTTGTATACTTGCTGCTTCACTCCTAGTCAATCTTTTTCTGCAGGAGTGAACTAGAGGTCCCTAGAAAACGGGAAAACAGAAAAACTGAAAGATGCCAGGAGGTTGCATATTAAAAAGCTGATCCAGATAGAAAAAGGGAATGAAATAAGTCTGTCTGGACTCAATTTGAAACTATGGCATGAAGTGGCAGTCAGACCTTGGGGAAGTATATGAGACCTGATAGCCTGATAGTAAGACAGATAAGAAAGAAAGGAAGTTTTTAAAGAATGTGTGTGTTTTTTTTTTTTTTTAATGAATGATAAATATGCTCTCCTTTTGGCTGTTCAGCTAGTAGGTAACAGATTGCTCTTTAATTATTTTGTCTGTTGGACTATTTTTTACTGTTGCACTATCATAATGGAGTTGTAAGTAGGGGTGGCCACTATATAGATGGTATCAGCATAACTAGATCCTGAAGCTGCTATTCTCAGGAGGCGGCTTCCTCCTGCCATGCACATGAGGGTCCCCCAAACCAGGCAAAAGCACTTTTGTGACATAATAGATAAGAAAAACAGAGAACTCCTGGAGAGATTGATAGCCATTTACTGGCCATAGCACTGGCCAAAGAAGAGGGGAAATCAAAGTGGAGAGGAAATAACAACTTATTCCTTATGAAGTGGCTAATGTGATTAGCTTTTTGGTATGTGTGCGTGGAGAAGTGAGCAGCTGGAGACGGCTTTTTGATCTCCGGCTGCCTGACTAGAGGATCGCCCCAGTGGGTGGAGGCAGCTCTCAGATCTCCGGCTCTGGGCATGGAGCCTGGCTCTTTGAAGTGTTTCCCTCTCCACCTTCGCTGCTAACAGAGAGCGAGGAAAGAGGTCATGTCTCTAGGGTGGGTTGGGAGGTCTTGAAGTTTGCCCAGATTTAGGAAGTTAACAAAGATGACCATGGGCAATGTTGCAAAGTAGTTCAAGCTGCATTTCAACATTTCTCCATCTCTCTTTGGCTCCATCCCCATTCCAGGTGAATAGCAGGTATATTGTTTTGCTCTTGAATATTGAAGGCTCCTCCATGGACTCCTGACTAGCTAGATTATATTTGATGCCACAGCCTTCTTCCTCTGCCATCAAACTGTCCCAAACCCATTCCACGAGGAGCTTGATGAACTGAATTTATACTGGACTCCAATGACTTACAGTAAAAATATCTAGCTCTATAGAGGACTACAATGTACTGGATCTTATTTTAGGGATTTAACTCTTTACCTTTACCTTTTCTAACACTCACAATAGCCCTATCATGAGGTTGATAATATTATTTGTGCAAATCATTTAAGGGAGATGATTGCCTAGTGTGCTAAGGACAGAACTGATATGGTGGCTAGGAGAGAAGTAAATCTAGTAATTTTCAGAAAACACCAGTCTTGCTTTTGCAGAGATATCAGACCATTTCCTGAAACTTTCTGAAGTTTTCCTGATTATATATTCCAAAAAGGCAAAATAATAGTGGGATTAAAAAACATTTATATTAGCTCTCAATTAAAAATTTTAAAAAACACACAAAACATACACACAAAAAATAAATAATTTAAAATCATGTCTGTATAGTGTAAAATATAGTGTTCCCAGCTTAGGTTGACTTTTTTTTTTTCAGAATAATAATAGACATTCTACTATTATCTACATTCTATTATTTATCAGACACTGTCTGGTCATGGTATTGGGCCAGGGTATAAAATGGATGCCCTAGACAGACACAGCTTCTACTCCCTTAATGAACTTACAGTTTAAAAAAAAGTTTCTTGAAAACACTTGATCAGTGCAGTCCTGTTTCTGTTGACTTTTAATTAATTTTATTAAAAATGCATTAAACAATATAATACACAAATTTTTCATCACTTCATTCTAACTTTGTTTTGTGTCTATTTCCTATTCATTAGATGGTAGAATTCTGGGGATTTCTTTTCATGTTTTGTTCTAAATTTCATCTAATTTTTAGTAGTGGAATTGAACCTACTTACACTTATGGAGATGGTTACTATGTTTGCACGAATTCCAATAAAGATATTACAGGAACTTTCTATGTTCTATTCTATCCACTAGGTGATGTTTTCCTGCCAGAGTCAATTGGTCTAACATTGGCATGGATCATAAAGACAGTTACTATTAATAAAAAAAATACAAAGTCAGGTGGCTCAAGGATTGGTTTAGCTGTGCCATGATATTAAGGTACGAACTTATCCTACTAAATTTACTTGCTCTTTCTTTTATGTTTGCAAGTTGGCTCCTCTGCACAGACTATCACTTTATTACATGATCTCATCCAAAATCAGCTGTGTCAACAAATAATTCTCTAATAGCATTTATCTATATCAGGATGATTCCAGAAACTTTGCAAATATTGGCTCACTTCATCCTCAAGACAACCTATGAGAAAAGCATTATTATCTCCAGTTTACAAATGAAAACTGATGCATAGAGAATAGATAATAAGAATACTACAATTAAACATTATTAGAATTATGTAGAATACTACAATTATGCATTATTTTCATAATTAATGCATTGTTACATGCCCTGGGCTCAAATTCTACCATTTTTGGTCTGAGATTTAAATATCCTACAAGAATCTCACTCCTGTTATTTTCTTCTTAGTATGTTTTGAGTTTCTTCAGTTTTATTTATCAATATAAATATTTTCATCTTTAGACTATGGTTTTGGGAATTGTTGATATTTCTGGAGTGCTGATGATAAACTGGTTTCCAAGTGCTACTGTGGATTTATTTTCTTTCATTCATCTGTCTCTCTCAATATTTGAGGAAATTTTGGAGGAGTAAGTATAATTTTATGCTCTCAATCAGATCTCTTAAAAGAACTCGGCCTTGCCATAGCAAACATGAGGAAGCAAGCCAAGAGAGGACTTCCTGTGTGGTTACTCAATTAATATCACAGGGTGAACTACAGACTGAGCCAGACACAAGTAATGACTTCTAGTCTCAGTCCTTACCCATTATATCATTTTTATCCCCAAATATTAAATTTTAAAACAAAACAAAACATGTTTTGTTTAGCTGAGATGTACTTAGTTTATTTATTCCACAGGAATTCTTCTACTATAAGGACTGCATAAATTATAAATAAGCAAAATAACAAAATAAATAATTTATTATCTTAACACTCAAAGATAACTTCTATAATACTTAAAAAAAAATTTTTTTTTTAGTTGTTGATGAACACAATGTCTTTATTTTATTGCTTTATATGTGGTGCTGAGGATCGAACCCAAGGCCTCACACATGCAAGGCAAGCGCTCTACCGCTGAGCTACAATCCCAGCCCCAACTTCTATAATATTTTAATATATACAATTCAGGTCTGTTATGCAGTCATGTGCGTAATTATTTTAAACAACTTTTGAAACAATGTTCACTTTGTTTTTTAAGCTGATTTTTAAAAACATTTAAGCATTTATTATGAAGGTTTCTCTACACATTATATGGACCCTTTAAAAAATCACTTTTAATGACTCTATGCTTTTGTATTGTGTAGAATTAATAAAATTTTAACCAATGAAATAATATTTCTAGTGTATGAGAATCCTAAAATGTCTGTTTTGTCTGAGCCCAAAATGGAAGGTATCAGGTACCAAGTGGTTTGTGAAATAGATCATCCTTCAAGAGTTTCAAAGCAGAATCGAAAAGCAGTTAAATGTTTTTGAAGCCCTCGCCTATAACAATGAAAAATTGGACTCATAGGATAATTTTTGCATAGAGGTATGCTCTGGGCACCTATCCCTAAGAGTGCTCGGTTCCAGTGGGACCAACTGGAAGGTTTGAGTTGTTTTCACAAAACAAGAACAGAGTAAATAGGGCTGTTTCCTACCAACAAACTTTTAAATTCAGAGACAAGTTGACTAAAGGCATGAAGCCAGGAGAGTTAGTATGCTGCAAGGGTACTTTTTCAGGGTTGTTTCAGAACAAAAGAGTATACAAGCTATGCCCCAAAGAACTGGATGGGATTGCTATACAAGAGGATCAACCAGAAGAACACTGAAAAGAATCTACCTGGGGTGAACTAACATGGAAATGACTAGATAGAAAAGTGTACCAATACATCATAAAAAAAATACAAATGAATGATTCATTGGAGACCCCAGGAATTCATAAAGGTACTGAAGAGAAAATGTAACTTAAACATCGTTTAGTCTCAGACAATGTCGAGTTATTTTACAGTAATATCAACCTATTTATAATTTTCCTGCCCCATTTGTTTTCTTCTTTCTGTCACCTTAAACTTGAATAGGTTCAGAAGTCATAGTGGCCAGAAAAAAATGAGGGAAGCACCATGCCTTCCTTGCCCAGCTTTCTACTTCATGAGGCATCAGCTGGCAAACAGGAGAATTTAACTCCTACACAAATTAAAATTTGAATTAACATAAAACAGAATATTTTCATTGCTGTATTGAAATTCTCTCACATTTTGCTCTAGGCAGCTGCTGCTGTTTGATTCATTTGTTAAAGCCTCTGTATATAACGTTACCTTTAAATTCAGGTTTACCTCCTACAGCATGCATGGGGGGTGGAGGGGAGTAGAGAGAAAGAGATTCTACAGGTGGAGTCGAGGAAGTACAGGCCATTACAGAACACAGACAACATCAGGACTAGCCCCTACTTCATTGCGCAGTCCTGGCTGAAAAGAAGCTGACCTGGATGGGAAAGCGAGCCAAAGGAAGGGAGAGTTTATAGGAACTGGCAAGAATGAGGGATGAAAATGAGTCCTGAGCAGTAGCCCCAGGGAAAGTATGGGCATTTTTCAGTCAAGTCCAAACCAAGTAAGGTAAATCAACTCAGTTCTTATTTGTAGTAATGAGGGGAGATAGAGGAAGAAAGAATGGACAAGGACAATATTTGATAAATAGAGATGGTAATAGGGACAAACAAACATCTTCAAGATACAGAGAGTGCCTATATGTGCCTCAAAATTCAAAATAATGTCCCTAAGACCACTATAATAATTAAAAAAGAGGAGTTATGTCTTGGTTGTACTTGTTTATAGACACTGTTAAATCACATTTTTTTGTTTGTTTAAATAGAAACTAAATATCACAAAAGGGTCCTAGCTTCATCTGATTGAGAAGACACCCTCATACATCCATGGCAATTGCCTGTGCCAACTTCCATTCCTTATTCTACGCTAGTGAGGGAGCGTGCTCATTACTGGCTCAGGTATCCCACTTGAAACTGTCAGACAATATGTTAATGAAAAGAAAAGAAACAACAGGGCCAGATCTTCTGTTATGGCTGGAATACAGAATGAGATTCTATTTCATGTCATAGAAAATGTACCAGAAGGGGCAACAGGAATTCTCCTCCAGGGAATTTGCAGAGAATGTCAGCTGGTCATCTTCAGGTTGTCAACCTGTGGTAGACAACATGGG
>PVHX01020031.1:8060-33076 GCA_004024805.1 Geosciurus inauris
TTTAAAAAAAAACACATTTTCTATAAAGTGTGATTAATTGGAGTGCAACAAAACAAGGTATGCTTGCACATATACTTTAGTCATTTAGCCGTTCTTTGGTTCTTGTATTTTGTGAAACTCCTGTGTATGTATATGCATGTAATAAAATTGCATGGCTTTTCCCCTATTGATCTATCTATTGTGAGTTTATTCCAGATACTTAAATGATAGAAATTTTTAAAGTAGAGATTATCACTTCTTTCCTTCTCTAGAACCTTCCTCAATCAATACATCTGTTCCACTGCATATTCTCTGCCTTCTTTATCCTGCACAGTTTTTACCCTCAGATTGCAAACCTTTTCACATTTCTCTATATGAAAATAGAAAAGAAAATATTTTCAAATGATATCTTCTGTCAGGACAGATATATATTCAGAACAAGAAGTTTAATTTTCACTGTTGAAAATAAGAAAATTGGTTTTCCTCCTCCTCTCCTTTTAATTTCAGAAGACAGCCAACCAATATAGGTCTTCTCTCCTGTTTCTCTGGTAAAGTTATGATACATTATGTGTGACAAAAGATGCTATCAATTTCTCTTACTTAAGGACTAGGTATTGTTAATCTTAAAAACTTTTATGTAATGGGTTGTGGCTAATTAGCTATATAAAAGGTACACATTTCTGTCCTTGCAATCTCTTAGCAGATCACCAGTGCTATGTATGCATCACATTCTGGTGTAATGCTTATTCAATAATAAAAAACTTTTTGGTCTCTACAAGCTTTGTGAAGAGGTTTTCTGGGCTGAGATACTGCTTTCCTTTTAATTATATTTCCACAATACTTATGTACTTATTTATTTATTTATTCTACCTAGGTATACATGATAGCGGAATGCATTTTGATTCATTGTACACAGATGGAGCACAACGTTTCATTTCTCTGATTGCACATGATGTAGAATCACATCATATATGCAGTCATACATAAAGCTAGGGCTATGATGTCCATCTCATTCCACCATATTTACTGTCCCAATGTCCTCTCCTCCCCTCCCCTTTGAACAAAGTACCTCCATTCTTCCCATGTCCTCTCCTCCATTATGGATGACCACCCACTTATCAGAGAGAACATTCGACCTATGTTTTCTTGGGATTAGCTTCATTCGCTTAGCATGATATTCTCCAAATCCACCCATTTACCTTCAAATGCCATAATTTTATTCTCTTTTATTGCTGAGTAATATTCCATTGTGTATATATACCACATATTCTTTATCCATTCATCTATTAAAGGGCATCTAGGTGGCTTTCACAGTTTGCTACTGTGAATTCAGCTGCTATAAACATTGAAGTGGCTGCATCATTGTAGTATGCTGTTTTTAAGACTTTTGGATATATACCCAGGAGTGGGATAGCTGGGTTAAATGATAGTTCCATTCCAGGTTTTCTAAGGAATCTCCATAAAGCTTTCCAGATTGGTTGTACCAATTTGCACTCCCACCAGCATTGGATGAGCGTGCCTTTTCCCCCATAACCTCACCAACACTTATTATTGTTTGTATTCTTGATACTTGCCATTCTGATTGGCATGAGATGAAATCTTAGAGTAGTTTTCATTTGCATTTCTCTAATTGCTAGTGATGTCGAATATTTTCCCATATATTTGTTGATGAATTGTATATCTTCTTCTGAGAAGTATCTGTTCAGTTCCTTAGCCCATTTATTGATTGGGTTCTTTGATTTTTTGGTGTTAAGTTTTGCAAGTTCTTTATATATCCTGGAGATCAGTGCTCTATCAGATGTGTGTGTGGCAAAAATTTATTCCCAGAATTGTAGGCTCTCTGTTAACTTCATTGATTGTTTCTTTTGCTGAGAAGAAGCTTTTTAGTTTAAATCCATTGCATTTATTGATTCTTGATTTTACTTCTTGCACTATGGGAGTCTTGTTAAGGAAGTGTGGTCCTAAGCCGACATGATTTGGGCCTACTTTTTTACTATTAGGCATAGGGTCTCTGGCCTAATTCCCAAGTCCTTGATCCACTTTGAGTTGAATTTTGTGCATGGTGAGAGATGGGGGTTTAGTTTCATTTTGCTGCATATGGATTTCCAGTTTTCCCAGCACCATTTGTTGAAGAAGCTATCTTTTCTCCAATGTATGTGTTTGGCACTTTTGTCTAGTATAAGATAACTGTATTTAAGTGGGTTTGTCTCTGTGTCTTCTATTCTCTACCATTGGTCTACATGTCTATTTTGGTGCCAGTGACATGCCATTTTTATTGCTATATCTTTTTAGCATAGCTTAAGGTCTGGTATTGTGATGTCTCCTGCTTCACTCTTCTTGCTAAGGATTGCATTGGCTATTCTGGGTCTCTTATTCTTCCAAATGAATTTCATGATTGCTTTTTCTATTTTTATGAGGAATGACATTGGAATTTTAATTGGAATTGCATTGAATCTATATAGTGCTTTGGGAAGTATGGCCATTTTGACAATATTGATTCTGCCTATCCAAAAGCATGGGAGATAATTCCATCTTCTAAGGTCTTGTACAATACCTTTCTTTAGTGTCCTGTAGTTTTCGTTGTAGAGGTCTTTCATCTCTTTTGTTAAATTGATTCCCAAATATTTTATTTTATTTTGTGGCTATTGTGAATGGGGTACTTTTTCTAATTTCTCTTTCAGAGGATTTGTCACTGATGTATCGAAATGTAATTGATTTATGGGTGTTGATTTTATATGCTGCTACTCTGCTTCATTCATTTATTAATTCTAGAAGTTTTCTGGTGGCCTTTTTTGGATCCTCTAAGTATAGAATCATGTCATTGGCAAATAATGATAATTTAAGTACTTCTTTTCCTATTCATATCCCTTTAATTTCTTTCACCTGTCTAATTACTCTGCCTAGTGTTTCAAGGACTGTGTTAAACAGCAGTGGTGAAAGAGGGCATCTCTGTCTTGTTCCCATTTTTAGAGGGAATGCTTTCAATTTTTCTCCATTTAGAATGAGATTGGCCTTGGGTTTAGCATAGATAGCTTTTAAAAAGTTGAGGTATGTTCCTAGTATCCCTAATTTTTCTAGTGTTTTGAACATAAAAGGATGCTGTGTTTTGTCAAATGCTTTCTCTGCATCAATCAATAAAATCATATGATTCTTATCTTTAAGTCTACTGATGTGATGTATTACGTTAATTGATTTCCATATGTTGAACCAACCTTGCATCCATGGGATGAACCCCACTTGATCATGGTGCACTATTTTTTTGATATGTTTTTGTATGCGATTTGCCAGAATTTTATTGAGAATTTTTGCATCTATGTTAATCAAGGATACTGGTCTGAAATTTTCTTTCTTTGATGTATCTCTGTCTGGTTTTGGTATCAGGGTGATACTAGCCTCATACAATGAGTTTGGAAGGGTTCCCTCCTTTTCTATTTCATTCAATAGTTTGAGACATATTGGTATTAATTCTTCTTTGTAGGTCTTGTCAAACTCTGCTGAAAATCCATCTGGTCCTGGGCTTTTCTTGGTTGGCAGGCTTTTGATAGCATCTCCTATTTCCTTGCTTGAAATTGATGTGTTTAAGTTGTGTATGATCTCCTGGTTCAGTTTGGGTGGGTCATATGCCTCTAGAAATTGTTGGTGTCATCAGGGTTTACTATTTTACTGGAGAATAAATTTTCAAAATAGTTTGTAATTATCCTCTGTGGTTCAATAGTGTCTGTCATAATATTTCTTTTTTCATCACAAATTTTAGTAATTTGGGTTCTCTCTCTCCTATTCATTAGGGTAACTAAGGGTTTGTCAATTTTATTTATTTTTTTCAAAGAACCAGCTTTTTATTGTGTCAATTTTTTGAATTGTTTCTTTTGTTTCCATTCATTGATGTCAGCCCTGATTTGAATTATATTCTGTCTTCTACTTCTTTTGGTTTTTGTTTGTTCTTTTTCTAGGGCTTTGTGATGTACAGTCAAGTCATTTATTTATTGACTTTTTCTTCTTTTAATGAAGGAGCTTAATGCAATGAACTTTCCTCTTAGCACTGCCTTCATGGTGTTCCAGAGATTTTGATATGTTGTATCAGAGTTTTTATTTACCTCTAAAATTTTTTTCTCTCTTTCCTGATGTCTTCAGTTATCCATGTGTCATTCAATAGTGTATTCTTTAGTTTCTAGTTGTTGGAGTAGTTTCTATTTTTTAATCTGTCATTGATTTCTAATTTTATTCCATTGTGGTCTGATAGAATGCAGGGTAGTATTTCTATTTTTTTGTAATTGCTAAGACTTTCTTTGTGACATAACATATGTCTATTTTGGAAAAGGATCCATGTGCTGCTGAAAAAAATTATATTCATTGGTTGATGGATGGAATACTCTATATATGTCTATTAAGTCTAAATTATTTATTGTTTTATTGAGTTCTATGATTTCTTTATTTAGGTTTTCTTTGTAAGATCTATCCAGTGGTGAGAGAGCTGTGTTAAAATTATGAAGTATTATTGTGTTGTGGTCTATTTGATTCTTGTAGTTGGGAAGGACTTGTTTGATATATGTAGATGCCCATTGTTTGGGACATAGATATTTATGATTGTTATGTCTTGTTGATGTATGATTCCCTTAAGAAATATGAGATGTCCTTCTTTATCCCTTTTCACTAACTTTGGTTCGAAGTCTACTTTATCTGATATGAGGATGGAAACCCCTGCTTGTTTGCAGGGTCCATGTGAGTGGTATGTTTTATCCCATCCTTTCACTTTCAGTCTGTGGATGTCTTTTCCTGTGAGATGAGTCCCTTGAAGGAAGCATATTGTTGCATCTTTTCTTTTTTATCCAGCCTGTCAGTCTATGTCTTTTAATTGGTGATTTTAGACCATTCACATTCAGGGTTATTATTGAAATATGATTTATACTCCCAGTCATTTTGGTTTATTTTTGGTTTTTACCTTCACTTGGTTTCTCCTTTGATTGACCTTCTTTTAGTGTAGTGGCCTTTTTTGTTAGTGTAATTCCTCTCTTTGTATATTTTCCTTGATGGTTATCATTTCCTCCTCATGGAAAATTTTGCCGAGAATGCTGTGCAGTGAAGCTTTCTTGCTGTAAATTCTTTTAACTTTTGTTTATCATGGAAAGTTTTTATTTCATCATCAAATCTGAAGCTCAATTTTGCTTGATATAAGATTCTTGTTTGACATCCATGTTCTTTCAGAGCTTGGTATATGTTGTTCCATGATCTCCTGGCTCTTAGGGTCTGGGTTGAAAAATCTGGTGAGATCTGAATTGGTCTCTCCCTATATGTAATATGATTCCTCTCTCTTGCGGACTTTAAAATGCTGTCCTCATTCTGTATGCTGGGTATTATCATTATAATGTGCCTTGGTGTAGATCTGTTGTAATTTTGTACATTTGGTGTCCTGTAAGCCTCTTGTATTTGATTTTCCAATTCATTTTTCATGTTTGGGAAATTTTCTGATATTACTTCATTGAGGAGATTTTGCATTCTTTTGGTTTGAAATTCTGTGCTTTCTTCTATCTTGATAAATCTTAGATTTGGTCTTTTGATGCTCTTCCATAATTCTTGAATATTCTGTTCATGATTTCTTACCATCTTTACTGTATGTTCAACTTTATTTTCAAGATTGTATATTTTGTCTTCATTATCCAAGGTTCTGTCTTCCAAGTGATCTAGTCTGCTGGTGATGCTTTTTTCTATTGTGTTTTTTATTTGGTTTATTATTTTCTTCATTTCAAGCATTTCTGATTTTTTTTTACAATCTCTAACTTGTTCTTAAAGTAATATTTTGTTACCTATATTTGTTCCCTTATCTCTTTGTTAGTGTGATCAATGGTTGCCTTTATTTGCTCTCTTATTTCTTTATTGAAATGATCAATTTTTGCCTGTATTTGCTCACTTAAGTCATTCTTTAATTAACAGATCATTTTAATTATACATTCTGAATTCTTTCTCTGACATTTCATCAATTGTGCTGTCAATGGATTCTATTATTGTAGTATCTTAGTTTATTTGTGGTATTTTCTTCCCTTGTTTTTTTCATGTTGATTATGTATCTTCTTTTCTTGCAATGCCAATCTGAGATATTGTGGTTTCTTTCCTATAATCTTGTAGTGATACTACAGATTACCTGTATCTCACTTTGGAGTTCACTTCCAATCCCCTGCAAGTGTCTCCAGATGGACACTACTGCCACTGAAGATGGTGGCAGAGGTAGTGGAGGTAACTCAAGATGGAAGTGGGAGTGGCATTGGTGGGGTTCCCGCAGTGGTCCCTGAAGTTTGTCCTGGGCCTTGGCCTGTGCTCCCACTGGTAAGCAGGAACTCTGGTTTGGGACTGGGGTCAGTCCTGGGGCTCACTTAGGCCAGTTCTCCTGCAGGAGTCCCCAGAGGCCATCCTTCCCCTGGGTCTGGGTTCCCCTGTGAATGGCGGCTAGCAGTCTCTAGTCTTCCCTTGGCTGGGCTCCAGTGGTGATCCCTGAAGTTGGTCCTGTGCCTTGTCCTGTGCTCCTGCAGGTCAGCATGAACTCTCTCCACCATACTCTTAACTTCTCTCATTTAATTTTCTTGGACATTTCTTGAAGGCAGAATATACACAGATCTCTCCTTCTTCTTTACTAAGTTATTGATTAGCTGATTCATAAACTTTTACATTGAAATAACTTTTAAAAACTATGATATGGTACAGCACAACCAGATTTAATTGGTATGGGTATTACAGCTTGAGAATGGAGATTTTTAAAAATTATCACCTGATTTTTCATATACTGTGCAAAGGACTTTGGGAACCATAATTTCAGTCCCTTCTAGTATATCTTCAACTTACTCCAACTGAAATTCTTTATTCTTAGGTTAAGAAGCAGAAGATAGGAATAGACAGAGTTGAGCTTAAAAACTCCTGCTCTACTAATTCCTTCATCAAATTAACCATTGAGCCTGGCAAAAGCTCTCATTGATCAAACTTTAGAGAGGATCTTTGAGGCATGTTTTTCACTAGGTCTCATTCTTAGGCCTTGTCTTCAGCCTACCTAGTTAAGTTATAGCAAGAATCCTGCCAAGTAAGAAAGGAAAAATAATTTTCTCACTATTTCATAGTTCTTAGTTGGAACAGACCCTTTTAATAAAAGACAGATTTGCATGAGGAGAATAAACAAATATTTTGATGGGTATACCTCATGCAAACATAGGAGACACCAAGAGAAATGAATACATCTCAGAGAAATAGCTTTGGATTTAGGCTTTAATATCTTCAAATGAAAGAAAGAAAGATTGGAGCTAGTAATAGAGCAGTAACCTGGAAAATCAGGATAAACAATGTTAAGATTTGTTTTACAGATTTGAGTCCATTGCCTTTTCCACTGATACTAAGTGCTTTAGAATCTTTTTTCTCACCCTAATATAGGAAGTGAGAAAGATTTACAAATTGAAATTTCCTTAATAAATAAAGATTTACAATTGGTAACTTACCTATTTTCAGAACTTGAGTCTACAATTTCCTAAAATAATCAGCTGAAAATAATTCTTATGCCATATCTTGAAGTAGCTTATTCTGGCCCTTTACAATAATGATTTAGAATGGCACATTCTGATCTACTACATCTGTTTAGGGAGAATTCTCCACCCTTGATATCTGATCATGTTTGATATCTGATTAAATTCTTCATCCCTAACTTTGATATTAGATTACTCTGACTTGCCTTCAATAAGAATTATGTTAAGTTGATCTAGCAAGTGTCTCCTTACCTCTGATGTTTTCTTTTAGTAATTTTCTATCCACTGACGCCTAATATCACTCTGCTCTTTGCTTATAAATCCTCACTTGTCCTCCTGTGTTCACAATCAGCCTAGTTTTATACAAATATCTCTTTCCCACTATTTCAATAGGTCTAGAGCAAAAATCTATTTTTCCTACCATAATTGGAGTCTGGCTGTGGTTTTCTTTAATAAGTTACCTCAATATGTAAAATAGGAACAGTAATCCCACAGTAGTCTGACTTATATGTGGAATCTAAGAGTTGATTACATAGATATACAGAGTAGAATAGTGGGTACCAGAGGCTGGGAAATATAGGGAGAAAGGAATAAAGAGAAGATTTGGTAATTGGGTACAAATATACAGTTAAATAGATGGATTAAGTTCTAGTGTTCTATATAGTACAGTAGGGTGACTATAGTTAAAATAATGTATTATATATTTCAAAATAAGTAGCAGAAATTTTTGAATATTCATAACAAAGAAATGGTATATATTTGAGGCACAAAGTATGCTCAATTACCCTGATTTAATTGTGACAGATTGTATACAGGCATTGAAATATCACAGTCTACCCCACAGATATATATAATTATGATGTGTCAATTATGATTAAAAATAATGCTTCCTCTGTTGCAGTCATGGAGTGAAGATTAAATGACATCTTGTAAAACATGTAATGTTCAGTAAATATTAAATGCTGTTAGTGTAAATTATCTCTGATACAGAGAATCTAGTGGTTTTTTTTTTCAGTACCTTCAAACTCTTTAGGTCTTCTCTTACTTTATTATCCTTTTCAAAAATTTCTTTCACCCTTTAGCTTCTGTAGCATTGCATACTCTGATTCTTCTGTCAGCTCCTTGACTTTTCCTTCTCTCACATCTCTTTTCCTATATCCTAAGAGTGATATGAACATTTGTTTGGCTCTTCTCTCCTTACACTGTCCCTACATAGTCTTATACAGTATAAAGGACTACAAGTCTACTTTCTATGCAAATACATTCTGAAGCAGAGCACAAACCAGACATGGAATAATCTGTCATTTTTTATATATTTTTAGTTGTACATAGACACAATACTTCTATTTCATCCATTCATTTGATGTGGTGCTAAGGATTGAACTCAGTGCCTCACACATGCTAGGCAAGTGCTTTACCACTGAGCTAAAACCCCAGCCCAATATTTTTTGTTGAAAGTATAAATTTACATTTCTGATCATCCTCTTCCCAATATTGCAAAAAATTGCTGAGCTGGATATGTCTGACTGGATGTTATCACCCATTTCTACTCCTTTATCATTTTTCTGTGTTTTCTATTTATTTTAATAGTTCAAACACCTCTCAGTCCCATAGATTTAAAATCTTGGAATTATCTTTGACTTCTCCCATCCCTTTACCTACATAGCCAAAAACTTGCCAAGTTGCATCAATTTTAACTCCACATAATTTGTAGGAAATTAGCTATTAACTAACCTTGCTTCTTTTAAATTACTGGAACCGAACTATTAAAGCAATTATTCCTCCCACCCTTTCTTTTATACAAAAACTTGTATGGGATTTAAAAAACACCAGCAAAATGATTTTTAATTGGCCATGATTGTTAATGTGTAGTGCAGGAGCAGATGCAGGAAAGAGAAAGGTTTGGGGAAGCTAATTTTTATATATAAATTACATTTTTTATTATGAAACCCTGGAAGTTTAATATAATCTGCAGAAGAAATGTTAGAGTGCAAAAATTGTTCTATTTATCAGTTGTACATAGACTTGAATAGTGGATACAGTTATATCTGCAAGGAACAAAGACATATAAAATTTTTCATTGAAATATATTTTAAAGATACTATGGTAACTCTTGATTATGAATAAATTTATTCATTTTCAAGAGAAAAAGGTGACAGTGAAATCATTGTTAGGTTAATGGTATACAAGTTCATTGTTGATCACATTTGCTGGTATTTCGCTGGTATTTTGTTTTCCTATACTGTTGACAGTAGGGCCACTGTGTAGCACAATTCTTTTTCTCTTGGTACTGAGGATTGAATCCAGTGGTGCTAAATCACTGAATCACATAACCAGCCCTTTTTTAAACATTTTTGATCCAGGCTCTCACTGAGTTTCTTCGGGCCTTGCTAAGTTGCTGAGGCTGGCTTCAAACTCATGATCCTACTGCCTCAGCCTGCTGAGCTGCTGGGATTACAGACATGTACCACTGTGCCTGGCTTGTGTAGCACAATTCTAATGGGTACTTTTCTCATTGAACATTTTGTTGCTCCTTAAAGTTGTTCAGTGTGGTGGAGACCATGGATGAGAGAATTATATAGGTCTCAATAGCAATGTTCCTCCCTCGAGAATCTAGAAAAAGAAAAGCAAAGTGAATCCAATGGAAGTGAAAGAAACTACTAAACACATGAGTATAAATCAGTGAGATTGAAAATAGAAAGTCAACAGAGAAACTTAGCTTTAAAAAAATCAGGTTTTTAAAAATTTGAAACAACACATAAAATTGGTAAACCATTGGCAATTCTGAAAGGTGTGTTTAATCTGTTTACTTTTTAAAAACTTTATTTTATTTATTTATATTTTATGTGGTGCTGAAGATTGAAACCAGTACCTCACACATGCCAGGTAAGCACTCTACCACTGAGCCTCAGCCCCAGCCTTGAGAACCCACAACCTTAAGAATTAACAGGAAATTTAACTACAGATATCACAAACATCAAAAGGATAATAAAAAAAATGCTACAAACAACCTTATTCGTAAGTATTTGACAATTGAGAAAAAATGAACCAATCATTTGGAAAATATAAACTACCATAATTCAATAAATATGATTTTATAATTTAAAACAGCCAAAAAGTTATCTCTAGTTCAAGACTGTTTGGAAAATTCTACCAAATATTTAAGGAGGAGTTAACACTAATGTTGCACAGTCTGTTCCATAAAACAGAAGAGAAAGGATTATTTACTTCAAAACTCATTTTATGAGGAGAGAATTGTAACCTGATACTAATCTGAATAAGATAGTGGGGTAAAAAAATGGAAGCTGAGGCTGGTTATTGAGGATCACAATTTCAAGGCGAGCCTTAGCAACTTAGCAAGACCTTGTCTCAAAATAAACAATGGAAAGGATTAGGGATGTGGTTCAGTGGTTAATTGTCCCTAGATTCAATTCCCAGTATCAAAAAAGAAAGAAAGAAAATGGACAAATGATAGGAACACAAGTTTCACTGAAAAGAATCTATAACACGGTAAGTCCCTGGAAAGGTACTCTACATCATGAGCCATCAAGAAAATTCAAATTAAATCCATGATGAAATAATAAACAATGACAACACCAAATGCTAGTGACAATACAGAGGCACTATGTCACTTATATATTATTAATGGGAATGTAAAATAATACAGGTATTCTGGGGCCCTTTGAGAGTTTAAAAATCTACATAGACAGCTTCCATATGAACTGATAATTGTATTCCTAAGAATTTATCCCAGATAAATAACAATTTATCCTTCCATTAGAAATCTGTAAATGAATGCTTATAGAAATATTTTCTAATGGCTAAAAATTAAAAATAACTCAGATATCCTTCAACAGGTGAATGGTTAAAGAAACACTTCATTTAGTAAGGAAAAAAAGTGTTACAGTATGTTGAGGGATAAAAGAAATTGTTATTTCTTTTTTAATATAGGAACTTTTTAAAGTTTATCTTCATCTAATTTATTTGATAGTTTACAAATAATTCTATGGTATTGATTTTGTAAAGAAAAAAACAGTGTATATCCATATCATTCATATTTTTAGCAATAAAAATAACAAATTATTAATACATACAACAACATGGATTAATCTTAAGAAATTTATGATGAATGACAAAAGCTAATCTGAAAAGTTCACATGCAGTATGACTCCATTATGCAATGTTCTTGAAATAATAAAATTATAGAAATATAATAATATAAGAGATTAGTGGTTTCCAGAGGTTTAGGAAGGGCCAAGAGAGAAGTAAATATGTTTATAAATAGCAAAATGAGAAATTTTATCCTGGGAAATATTCTATATTGTTACTGTATCACTGTCAGCATGTAGTTATAAATTTGAATGATGTTACCACTGAGAAGAAACATGCAAAAGGGCATGTGGAATTTCTGTATTATTTCTTACATCTGCATGTGAAAAGTGTAATTAGGCCATTGAAAAGCACCAGTGGATCATAAATCTGGATTACTAAATGAAAAGAGCCCGATTTGTAAAGCCTACATACTGTATCATTACATTTATATAACATTCTGGAAAAAGCAAAACTAAGAAGACGGTAAACAGGTAAGCACTTGCTAGGGACATGAGGAGGGAAAAGGAGTGTTGATAACATAAAGCACAGGTGATATTTTATGCTACTGTATTATCCATATCACTATTAATTGTGGATGTGTGACACTGGGAATTTGTCAAACTTTATAGCACAAAAATTGAACATTAAATCAGGCAAATTAAGAAAAATAGATCAGAAAATCTCAGGATGTAATTACACTGTGAGGGAAAATAAGTAATGACTTAAACAATTTTGGAATGAGTATACTTTGTAAAACTAAAGAGACTATATATAAAAACTGTATTTGAATTGATAATGTTGCTCCCATAGATGTATGGGTTAACAATTTTCTAGCAATTGTATGGAATACAAAAAATTGAACAATTAAGTAAATTGATAGCAGATCGTGGTATTGAGCTTCACATGGCTGGAGTAGGAATTTATAGACAGACAAGCAATGGGACAGGGATAGAATGCTCTATGTGGCACTGAATTAGAGTTCATATTTACAAAAGTAAATTATTTAATTATCAAATAAACACAGAAAAAGAGTCAAATCTCCAATGAAGAATTCCAAGTGTGTTATACTGATGCTCTGTCTACGAGGAGATGCAGAGCATAACTCCATTCCTTAATTGAGAATTGTACATGAGACTTTCTTTTTTGTAGTTATAATGATAGTGTATTTTGATATATTATACATGCATAGACTATAACTTATTCTAATTTTTAAAAAATATTTTTAGTTGTCAGTGGACCTTTATTTATATGTAGTGCTGATAATTGAACCTAGTGCCTCACACATGCTAGGCAAGTGCTCTACCATTGAGTCACAACCCCAGTCCCTATTCTAATTTTGATCCCATTCTTGTGGTTGTACATGATATGGAGTTAGTTACCCTGGTCATCTATTCATTTATGAATGTAGGAAATTTACATCTGATTCATTCCGATGTCTTTCTTATTCCTTTTCCCCCATCTTCCCTTCATTCCCCTTTATCTAATCCACTGAAATTCTATTCTTTCCCTCTCCCTCTTTGTTGTGGATTAGCATCCACATATTGGAGAGAACAATCAACTTTTAGCTTTTGGGGATTGGCTTATTTTACTTAGCATTATAGTGTCCAGATACATCTATTTACTGGAAAAAGTCATAAAATATTCTTTTTTATGGCTGAGTAATACTCCACTGTATATACATATATCACATTTTCTTGATCCCTTCATCTGTTTATGAAAGGTACCTAAGTTGTTTCCATAGCTGAGCTATTATGAATTAATCTACTATAAACTTTAGTGTGGCTGTGTCACAGTAATATGCTCATTTTAAATTCTTTGGATATATGCCAAGGATTGGAATAACTGGGTAAAATGGGGTTCCATTCCAAGTTTTTTGAGGAGTTGCCATACTGCTTTCTAGAGTGGTTGCACCAATTTTCAGTCCCACCAGAAATGTATGAGTATGCCTGTTTCCCCACATCTTCACCAACATTAATTGTTCCTTGTATTCTTGATTGCTGCCATTCTAACTAGAGTAAGATGGAATCTCAGTGCAGTTTTAATTTGCATTTCTCTAATTGCTAGAGATGTTGAATATTTTTTTCATATTTGCTGACCATTTGTATTTCTTCTGTTAAATGCCTGTTCAGTTTTTTCCCAATTATTGATTGGGTTATTTGTTGTTTTGGTGTTAAGTTTTTTGAGTTCTTCATATATCATGTAGATTAAAGTCCTATCTGAGGTGCAGATGGCAAAGATTTTCTCCCATTCTGTAGGCTCTCCATGTTCTGGATTATTTCCTTTGTGTGAAGAAGCTTTTCAGTTTGATTAAAAAGCTTTTATTGATTCTTGATTTTGCTTCCTGTATTTTAGGAATCTTATTGAGGATTTCAGTTTTTAAGCCAACATGATGGATAGTTGGGCCTATTTCTAGTATGTTCAGAGTCTCTGGTCTAATGCCTAGGTCCTTGATTCACTTGGAGTTGAATTTCATGCAGGGTGAGAGACAGAGGTTCCATTTAATTCTGCTACATATGGATTTCCAGTTTTCCCAGCACCATTTGTTGAAGAGGCTCTTTTCTCCAATGCATGTTATTGGTGCCTTTGTCTAGTATGAGATAACAGTATTTATTTGGGCATGTCTCTTTGTCTTCTATTCTGTTCCATTCATCTTCATGTCTGTTTTGGGCATCCATGGTGACTTTCTAAAAGTATGAAAAGAAAGTATAGGAGAGATTCTTTATAGTCGAGAAACCTGATAGTTATCAGGTGATCAAAGTTAACAGTAATATGTTGATAGTATGTATTCTTGATATTGTGTAATGAAAATTGTATTTTACCTTTATGATCTTCATCCCCCAAACCCAAAGCCTAGTGAAATCATGAAAAAAAGGGAGGCAAATCACACTTAAGTAATATTCTATAAAATACCTTAACAGTACTCAAAATTGTCAAGGTTTCTAGAAGTGGTGGCTCACACATGTAGTCATAGCTACTTAGGAGACTGAGGCAGGAGGATGAAAAATTCAAAGCCAACCTTAGAAACTCAGTGAGGCACTAGGTAACTTAGCAAGACCCTGTCTCAAAATAAAAAGGACTGGGATGTGGCTCAGTGGTTAAGCACTGCTGGGTTCAATCACCAGTACCAAAATAAAGAAACCAACAAAATTGTTAAGGTCATAAACAAGGAAAATTTGAGAAAGTGTCACAGATAAGAAGACATGACAGGGACTGGGATTGTAGCTCAGTGGTAGAGCGCTTGCCTCGCATGCGTGAGGCCCTGGGTTCAATCCTCAGCACCACATACAAAGCAATAAAATAAAGACATTGTGTCCACCTATAACTAAAAAAAAATATTAAAAAAAAGAAGACATGACAATGTAATGTTGTGTCCTAGATGTGGAACATAAAAAGAACACATGTTAAAATAGATTCCAAAGTATGGACTTTAGTTATTAACAATATCACAATATCAATTAATTATGACAAATACTACGAACTGATCTAAGATATTAACAATAGGAGAAATTGTATGTAGGGTAAATCACAACTCTATTGACTTCATAAATTTTGTGTAAATCTGAAGTTATTCTAAAATTAAAAGTTCATTTTAGAAATGTTAAATAAGTTTAGAGTTAAATTCCAAGTTTTATCACTATTTTTAGGTCTTAATTGCATGGTTGTGGAGAATGAACAATTTCTAAACAAGAGCTTTTTTGTTTAGAAATTTGCTCACTGATGTTTCAATTAAAGAACTGCAGTTTCTTCCCAAAGTTTGATTGTTCAGAACCACTCAGACTAAAATAGACAAAGGGGAAATTGTGCATTTTAGGATGACAGGGGAGCCTAAAAAGACTTTTGGTTCACCCTAGAAATTTAGAATGACTAAGAAGTGTAGAATGTTATTTTTCCTGTTTTAAAAAGTTGTTCCCTTGAGAGTCATTATCAATGTAGTATTAAAAATAATACTAAGTATTATTTTAGAGCATGCATTTTATGATCTTAGGACTCCATGTGATGAGATAGGAGGCTTCTGTCTGCCTTGGGTAGGAATATGTTGGGCCCAAAATATCCTGGGACTCAAGAAATATCAATAACAGAACTCATTTAGGCTTTTCAAGGTGTGTGGTAAACATGAAAAGTTACAAATTCCATTTTGAAAGATAGATCTCTCAAATTTCGGTGGTGGACACTTACAGCATTTTGTACTGCTTTTTGGCAAATGTGATGACTTTTTAAGGGAAGTGATACAAATGCTCTGAGTCATTTGATCAAAGGTGCCATTTACCTTCAACTTCATTCAATTTAGATTTCTTAGGTAACCTGTAATGGCACAGAATAAGAGTAGAAGCAAAGCACAAGTATGGACTTCACTCACTGACAGCTATAAAGACTTTCATCAAGACTTCTCTGACAAAAGCTTAATTTATGCTTATAATAACAGTGATTTAGAACAATTTTAAGGGTTAGAAGATAAATAAATAAAGAGGTTGGGTAAAAGAAAGCAAAATTCACAGATATCCCTTGAACTTGCTCAGTGTTTAATAGTTTGGGAATAACTATAGTTTAGCATAAAATTCTAGACTACTCTTAATTTAGATCTGCTTTTGTGTAATCAGGCTTGAGGTTTGGCTACTTAACATTCACAAAGAATTCCTTAAGAAATGTAGCAATCAAAGGTGGTATCTATTAGCTGCTTTCTTCACATAGATGTGGTGATTTAATATAGCAGGAAAGGAAAAGAGGGACTTTAAAGTGAAATTTTCTGGAATGTTCATTTTAAGAAATCCATGTCTTCATTGGGTAATGAGGTCTGTTGCCAAGAAAGTAATGTTCACACCCAAGACAGTTTTTCAGATTGCCACATTAAACTATATGTGGCATGTATAATGTATTTAATGTTTTGATTGAACTTGCTAGATCTGTGAAGATTACAAGTTGTTTAAGATTTTTAGTTATATAAATTTTGTGCATGTGATTGCAAATTCCTGTTTATTTCTAGAGCAGTGAGTAGGAGTAAAGAGGAAGGTCCTTATCTCCAACTGTTCACATTAATATATACCAATTAATTTCATTTTTCCAATGTTCTGCTTGCCATGTTTTCATTCCTTCATCCGTTCTACATAATTAAAAATTATTCTTTACAAATATGTCTAATGAGTAACAACTTTGTCATCAAGTCCCCAGACTCCCACAGAGTTAAATTATAGAGATGCAGTCAAATTTTCCTGGAAAGCCGTGGAATTAACTTTAGGAATCACAGGAGTGATACTTAGAAATTGATTCCAACGTAATCTCTTAAGCTTTTAGGAATTACAGGTTTTTGTGCTCAAGCACACACATAGGTGAGGCAGGACACTTGACTGTCTATATTAAATAACTATGAAATACACTAAAGGATCAGTATTTATAATTAGGAACTGGTCCTTTATACACTGAAAGTTTCATCTAGCCTAATTGGATGATTATATTCATACCTTATTTTTATGTTATATGATTCTAAAAGTACAAGTATTTTATGAAAATTATTTCAAAATATACTAAAGGAACTTGATATATCATACCACTATTTTTCATTTTTGAAAATACAGAACACTGTGTAGGAGAGACACGTTTGTTAATTAATAATAATAATAATATTCACAATATCTGGAACCTGTTTTAGTCAGCATTTTTACTTCTGTGACCAAAGAACTCACAAGAACAACTTTTGGAAGAAAAGTTTATTTGAGGGCTCATGGTTTCAGAGGTCTCAGGACTGTCCATTCCTCAGGGCTTGAGGTGAGGCAGATCATCATGGCAGAAGTGTGTGGCAGAGGAAAGCAGGTCAGGTTATGACAATCAAGAAGCAGAGAGATCTCCATTCAACAAGGACAAAATATAAACCCCAAACACATGCCCCTAGTAGCCTAATTCCACTAGCCACACCCTGTCTACAGTTACCACCCAGTAAATTTCTATCACTGGATTAATACACTGATGAAGTTAAGGCTCTCATAACACATTCAGTTCACCTATAAACTTTCTTGCATTATTTCACACATGAGCTTTTAGGGAACATCATATATCTAAACTATAACAGAACTCAATACAATTCATAATGTTAGATTAAGACATTTTATTGAGTTTCTTAAAGGCAAAAGTTAAGACTGTATTTATATATGTATGTCCTCACTTTTGTCCACATATATACAATTCACATAAAAAGAATATATATATATATATGTTTATATATCTATATGTGTGTACACACACACACACACACACACACACATGCATTTAATTCATTGAGGGTTTTATTTTTGACAATAGGGATTGAACCAAGGATACTCTACACTGATCTATATCCTGAGCCCTTGAAATTTTTTATTTTGAAACAAGGTCTCACTAATTTGCCCAGGCTGGCCTCAAAGTTGTAATCTTCCTACCAAGTGGCTGGGATTACAGGCCTGCATCACCATGCCCAGCTTCACTGAGTTTTGAAAAATTTAATACTCATGCAACCATCACCCTAGTTAAAATACAGAACATTATTATCACATATAAAGTTCTATTCTATGACAAGAAATACAAGTAACAATAAATGTTGGTGAGGATGTAGGGGAAAAGCTACACTCATACATTGATGGTAGGATTGAAAATTGGTGCAACCACTCTGGAAACTAGTATGGAGATTCCTTAGAAAACTTGGAATGGAACCAACATTTGACCCAATTATCCAACTCCTTGGTATATACCCAGAGGACTTAAAATCAGCATACTGCAGTGATGCAGCCACATTAATTTTTATAGCAGCGCAATTTACAATAGCCAAGTTATGGAACCAGCCTAGGTTCCCTTCAACAGAAGAATGGATAAAGAAAATGTAGTATATATACACAATGAGATATTACTCAGCCATAAAGAACAAAATAATGACATTTGACACTAATGGATGGAACTAGAGAATATCATCCTAAGTGAAATAAGCCAGTTCTAAAATACCAAAGGGCTGGATGTTCTCTCTGATCTGTGGATGCTAGCTCACAATAGGGTGGGGGAGGGGAATAATAGAAGTTCATCAGATTAGATAAAGGGAAATGAAGGGAAAGGAGGTTGGTTTGGAATAGGAAAGACAGTGGAATGAATCTGCAAAAATTTTCCTATGCATATACATAAATACACCACAGTGAATCCCACCATCATGTAAATCCACAAGAATGGGTGTCCTAATTAGAATAAGATATATTGCTTGCTTGTATAATTATATCAAAATGATTCTGCTGTCATGTATAACTAAAAAGAATGAAAAGAGAAAGTTCCATTCTACCTCTCAGCAGTACTTATTCCCACCCCATCCCAAACTAACTATAAATAATTTCTGTGTGTTCTAAAATTGTATACGAATATACTCATATAATATTGTTTTAGACAGCTTTTGTCCTGCTGTGACTAAAAGAGCTGACAAGAACAATTTTAGAGGAGGAAAAGTTTATTTCAGGGCTCACATTTTCAAAGGTCTCACTTCATATACAGCTGGTTCCATTTCTCAGGGCTCTGGGTGAACATCATAGCAGAATAAAGTGGCAGAGGGAAGCAGCTCACGTGATGATTGGAAAGCAGAGAGAGAGACTCCACACACCAGATACAAAATATGTTCACCAAATCCATGCCCCCAGGGATTCACTTCCTCCAGCCATACCCTACTTATCCCACCTTCAATTACCAGTTAATCCTGTCAGGGGATTAACTCACTGATTGGGTAAAGGCACTTATAACCCAATCATTTCACCTCTGAATGTTCTTGCATTGTCTCATACATGAGCTTTTGAAGACACCTACCATCTTCTCTAACCCATAACAAATATATACTGTATTATATCATTCTGTTTTTCCCCACCCAGCTCTGGGGTTTTGAGTTCCATCCAGAATTTTACATGTTTCAGTATTTGGTACATTTTTGCTACTGAATAGAAATTTCTTAGTCATTATTCTATTGATGGACATAGACTAGTTTGTAGTCTTTTGCTATTATGATTGAGTACTGATGAGATACTAATTACAAATATTACTCTTTTAATTTATTTTTTTATTTATTTATGTTTTTAAGTGCATTTAGAGTCATAGTAGATATATAGAGCTCAATTTTCCATCTCTCTGGTTGTAAAGAAGATAGCTTCACACCATTTGTGTCTTCATACATGGTTCATACATGTACCTAGGGTAGTGATGTCCATCTCATTCCACCATTTTTGCTACTCCTATTGCCCCTCCCCTCCCTCACCTCCCCCTTGCTCCATCCAAAATTCATCTATTTCTCTCATGTTCCCCACCCCCACCCCCCTTATGTATCAGCATCCACTAATCAGAGAAAACATTTGGCCTATGTGTTTTTGGGATTGACTTACTTCACTTAGCATCATGTTCTACAATTCCAACCATTTACCTGCAAATGTCATAATTTTATTTTCTTTTAATGCTGAGTAATATTCCATTGTGTATATATACCACAGTTTCTTTATCCATTCATCTATTGAAGGGCATCTGGGTTGCTTCCACAGTTTAGCAATTGTGAATTATGCTGCTATAAATGTTGAAGTGACTGCATTACTGTAGTATGCTGTTTTTAAGTCTTCAGGATGTAGGCCGAGGAGTGAGATAGCTGGGTCAAGTGGTGGTTCCATTCCAAGTTTTTAAAGAAATCTTCATACTGCTTTCCAGATTGGTTGCACCAATTTGCAGTCCCATCAGCAATGTCTGAGTGTGCCTTTTTCACCACATCTTCGCCAGCACTTATTATTGCTTGTATTTTGGATAGTTGCCATTCTGACTGGGGTGAGATGAAATCTTAAGTACTTTTCATTTGCATTTCTCTAATTGTTAGAGATATTGACCATTTCTTCATAAATTTGTTTGTTGATTGTATATCTTCTTCTCAGAAGTTTCTATACAGCTTCTTAGATCATTTATTATTGGGTTGTTTGTGGTGTCCTTTTGCATCACAAATTTTAGTAATTTGGATTTTCTCTCTCCTTTTTTTAGGGTGGCTAAGGGTTTGTCAATTTTGTTTATTTTTTCAAAGAACCTGCTTTTTGTTTTGTCCATTCTTTGAATTGTTTCCTTTGTTTCAATTTCACTGATTTCACCCTGATTCTAATTATTTCCAGTATTCTGCTTCTTTTGATGTTAGTTTGTTCCTTTTTTTCTGGGGCTTTGAGATGTAGTATCAAGTCATTGATTTGTTGACTTTTTCTTCTTTTAATGTATGAGCTTAATGCAATAAACTTTCCTCTTAGTACTGCCTTCATGGTGTTCGAACATTTTGATATGTTTTATCAGAGTTCTCGTTTACCTCTAAGAATTTTTTATCTCCTACCTGATGTCTTCTGTTACCCATGCATCATTCAATAGCATATTATTGAGTCTCCTGGCATTGGAGTAGCTTCAATTTTTTAAACTGTCATTAATTTTTAATTTCATTCCATTATGGTAAGATAGAATGCAGGGTGGCATCCCTATTTTTTGTATTTGCTAAGACTAGCTTTGTGGCATAGCATATGATCTATTTTGGGAGAAGGATCCATGTGCTGCTGAGAAAAATATGTATTTGCTCGTTAAATGATATTCTATATATGTCTTTTAAATCTAGATTATTGATTGTTCTATTGATCTTTGTAGATTCTTTGTTTAGTTTTTGTTTGGATTATCTGTCCATGAGAGAGGTGTGTTAGAGTCACCCAGTGCTATTGCTTTGTGGTCTATTTGATTATTGAAGTTGAGAAGGGTTTGTTTGACATACATGGCTGCCCCATTGTTTGGGCACATATATTTAAGATTTTTATGTCTTGTTGATGTATGATTCCCTTAAGATGTATGAAATGTGTGATGCTTATGCTGCTTGTCTAGGGAGCATACTTTGATTTATTCATTAGAACAATTTCTCCAAACTATGTCAACTCCCTTTTCATCCACTTCTTTTCTCCCTTGAGGCCCAAGGACTTGGTTCCCAGGATGCTTGTCCTTCCTTATTCTGTAGGCTAAAGGCAAACTAATAGAGTGGCCCAACAGTTTTTCTACTTTGCTTCCAAAACATGTATATAGCCCCATTCATTTGAGTAGTTTAAACTGCAGTTAACTGCAAATGAACAAATCAGAGGTAACCACCAAGGGCTGGGGTTGTGGCTCAGTGGTAGAGCACTTGCCTAGCACGTGGTGAGGCACTGGATTCGATCCTCAGCATCACATAAAAATACATAAAATAAAGGTCTGTGTTCATCTACAACTAAAAAAATTTTTTGAAAAAAGAGGTAACCAAAATGACAAAAAAAATGTGGTGATTAACATATTTTGGTGAGTTGTTAAATATTAAAATACTTTTGAGTATACCCCCCCAAAAAAAGAAGTATGAAATGACCTTCTTTATCCCTTTTCACTAACTTTAGTTGAAGTCCACTTTATCTGAAATGAGGATGGAAACCCTTGCTTGTTTATGCAGTCCATGTGAGTTATACATTGTTTTCAATCCTTTCACCTTCAATCTGTGAGTGTCTCTTCCTATGAGATGAGTCTCTTGGAGGCAGCATATTCTTGGGTATTTTTTAAAAATCTAATCTGCCAGTCTATGTCTTTTAATTGCTGAGTTTAGGCCATTGACATTCAGTGTTATTATGGAGACATAGTTTGTATTCAGAGATATTTTGGTTTATTCTTAGTTTTTAACTTGACTGGGTTTCTCCTTCTATTGGCCTTTCCTTTAATGTAGTTCCTCCCTTTACAGGTTTTCATTGTTGTTTTTCATTTCCTCCTCATGGAATATTTTGCCAAGAATATTCTCTAGTGCAGGCTTTCTTGCTGTGAGTTCTTTTAATTTTTGTTTATCTTGGAAGGTTTTTATTTCATCATCAAATCTAAAACTTAATTTTGCTGGATATAAGATTCTTGGTTGGTGTCCATTGTTTCAGAGCTTGGCATTTGTTGTTCTAAGCTCTTCTAGCTTTATGGGTCTGGGTTGAGAAGTCTGCAGAGATCCTATTTGGTTTCCCTGTATATGTAATCTGATTTCTTTCTCTTGTGGCTTTTAAGATTCTCTCCTTATTCTGAATGCTAGGCATTTTCATTGTGATTTTGTACATTTTGTGTTCTGTAAGCCTCTTGTATTTGATTATCCAATTCATTCTTCATGTTTGAAAAATTTTCTGATATTATTTCATTGAATAGAGTGTTCATTCCTTTGGTTTCAAATTCTTTGCCTTCTTCTATCCTGATAAATCTTAAGATTTGATCTTTTGATGCTATCCCATAATTCTTGCATGTTCTGTTCATGGTTTTTTACCATCTTCACTGTGTTCAAGTCTATTTTCAAGATTAAATATTTAGTCTTCATTGTCTGAGGTTCTATCTTCCAAGTGATCTAATCTGTTGGTGATGCTTTCTATTGAGTTTTTATTTTGATTTATTGTTTCTTTCATTTTAAGGATTTCTGTTTGGCTCTTTTTCAGAATCTCTATCTCCTTATTGAAGTAATCTTTTGCTTCCTATATTTGCTTATGTACTTCTTTATCAAAATAATCTTTTGCTGCCTGGGTTTGCTCTCTTATATCATTCTTAAGCCATAGAACATTTTAATTATGTACATCCTTAACTCCTTCTCTGACATTTCTTCTGCTCTGCTATGTATTCTTATAATGTAGTATCTTGGTTTGTTTGAGGCACTTTCCATAGCATATCTTTATTTTGTTTGTTTTATTTTTATGTGGTTCTAAGGATCAAACCCAGTGCCTCACACATGCTAGGCAAGTGCTCTGCCACTGAGCTACAGCCCCAGCCCCTGTTTGAGGCACTTTCTTCCCTTATTTTCTCTTGTTGTTTATCTTTCCTTCTAGCACTGCAGATCTGAGGTGTTACATTTTTTATCCTATACTCTTAGTTTCCCTACAGGGTTCCAATACTTTTCCTTTAAGGGGGAGATCAGTATTGATAGATTTCAATACAAACAATATATAGTTTTAAACCAAGTAGCTCCTAAATACATTTACACCTTTGTCACAATATACATAAATTATGGGTTCAATTAGTATCTACTATATAAAGAATAGTTTTGCACAAGAGTCTACAGTTTCTGCTGGTGGGCTAGAGAGAACTGGGGGTGGGGTGTAGGATGAGATGTTAGGGAGGTAAGAAGTGAGGATAAATTATTAGATCCTAGAAAGCATGAAAGAGGAATCCTAATTAAGTTGGCTATTAGTAAAAAATAGAGAAAGAGATTTCAGGAAGACCAGAACATAGGAAGAAAATAGAGTACAACTAATGAGGAGACATAAAAATTAAGAAAATTAAAACATGTACAGGTGGAAGTTTTGAGACTGTATTATACAACTGTAGTATACTAATCAGATATCCTGGTCCTCCATAGCCTAATGCATAAAAAATACTTGGTTTCACAAATGTTGGGGATGTGAGGGTGGGAAAAGAGCAACAGAGAAAAAAAAGAAAAGGAGAAAAGAGAAAAAAAAACAAAAAAAAGGAATATTAGGAAAAAAATTTTAAAAATTAAAAGTCTCAATGTAAATAAAAAAGATTGCTTCCCTTCTCTTTCAGTGGGTGGAGTTGTCTCTTGCTTACTGGTATCTGCCTGCTGAGGTCAAAGATGAGTCTCACGAAGAAGCCATCTGCTTCAGAGATAGGGTGAAGGGCCAGGCAAGGTGGTGGTGTTGGGTGATGTGTTAGGAGATGCAGCTCTGTCATGTGCTGTGCAGAAATCAAAGCTTGTCTCCAGATCCTGTCCCATGTCCCCAGGTATAGGTGAACAGGGAAGTTCTGCCTTGGTAGATGGAGATCCACATAAGAGCAGCAGCCAGGGGTCCTCCATGGGTGGGTGACCCAAGGTCCTGTAGGGTGTGTGGGTGCTAGAGCCAGGGATCCTGTGCATGGGCTATGAATCCAAGTCCTGTGCTGGAGTCCTCAGCTAGAGTCCTGCACCGGCTTGCAGCTGGGGTCCTGTGCAAAGGCTGGGGCCTGGCAACCCTGTGGGCATGCCAGTGGAGTTCCTGTGTGGAGGCAGCTGTCATGTGTTCTCTAAAAACTCGCTGAGAAACAGTGTTTCCACTACTTTAAACCCCAGTCCTGGAGATACTAGGAACACCGAGGCTGCCATCTTGGAACAAATCCAATTGCAGATATTTCTGTGGATTTGAAACATGTATCATCAGCCATGGTTTTCATTTCTTTTCATTAAATAGAGGAATTACTGTCTCCTATATTAAGTGTATCATAAATGATCAGAAAATAAAACTGCTATTTTTAGTGATTTTATACCAGCATATATACCAGCATGTATACAACTTCTAGTTGCAATATATCCTTTCTAACACTCAGTGTTGTCAGTCTTTTTAATTTTAACCATTTTATTGGATGAGTATTTGTATCTCATTGGAGACTGTAATGTGCATTTCACTAATGGAAATTCTTATTCTATTTAAATTTTGAACCTGA
>PVHX01020032.1:0-32983 GCA_004024805.1 Geosciurus inauris
AGAAGAGACCATTTTAAAACAACATGGCAGACTTTAGGATAGAAAGATTAGGAGGAACCCTGCATGTAGTTGGAAGGAGGCATAAAAAGGTTTTTCAGAAAGAAAATTCTTTGGTTTTATCTTAAACGATAAATTGGGCTAACCCAAGATAAGCAGGATGAGAAGGTCATTCCAGGAAAAGGAAATGCAGGAATCAGGGCACATGTTGCAGGTTCACCTGGGGCACTAAACACAAATCACTGTTGCCACAGTATAAGGTAAATGATGGGAAATGTGAGAAATTAAGTTTGGTCATTTGTTTTCTGGTCTGGACATCATGCTTTAAACATAGTTTTAGTCAATGAATAATCAGAGCTGAATTCATTGTAACACACGTGTGTGTGTGTGTGTGTGTATAAAATATTTAATTTGTCATATGGCTATCTTTTATTTAAGAGTAAATTACTAAGTTACTGTTGTGACTATTGCTCAATGTAGTATCAACACACAATATTTTCTTTTTTTCCTACAGCTCATATTATTCTTTTAGAGTATGTTCCTCAACTTGTATATGCCACCAAAATATAAAAGTTTTATAGCTCTTAATATCTATTAAAAATCACTTCATATAATTGTTTTATAAATTCAAATTCCCACCTACAATACAAATTTTAATGTACAAATTTCCCAATACCCACTGTGAATACTAGGTAATTTTATTTGCCCTTCTTAGAAGTTTTACTAATTCATACAGCAGAATATTTCTCAGTCGTTAGTAGCATATCCTTGTGGTACAATGAGAATTATATTCATGTCTTGACATTATGAGGATTAAGTTATGAATGAAAATTTCTTAGCACACTGGCACATATTAAGTGTTCAATAAATTAGAACTATCATGTTATTAGTAACTCTTCTACTAATAAAAACTATCTTGATCTATTTTTTTCTCTTCTCGGATATACTGGAGAATTAATCCTTTAATGAATACTTAGTGCTTATGTTAGAAAGCACTTTAATTTTATACTATTGATTGACCACCAGTGCACAAAGCCTAGGTAGGACAAGAGGTAAAATTTAATGTGATCATTTCAAATCTCCTGTTAAAAAGTATTGCATGTGGAACCTATATCTTTAATATAGTGTATTCAAATTCCTAAGATTTTGGAAAGGAAAATAATGAAGTAGCCCAATAGGCTCACCAAATTCCAGGGAAGAGAAAAATGAGTGTTAGTTCTATTTCATATCCAGAAGCTTCTCTTGAATGTCCTAGAACCAATCTGACAGCAAAAGTAAAATATTTTAAAAACAATATCTGTTAAAGTAGAATAAGAGAGAAAAGAAGTATGAAAACTAGTGTGCACACTTTAAATATTGATAGATTGAACTGCAAGTAACACTATATAATCTTAATGTTATAAACATGTTGGACCGAAGTATAGAAACAAAACAACACTCTAAAAATGCACTGTTACTTTATAAGTTGTGCTTCATTTTATTTACTTTTCTGAATAGGCCAATCTTACTTTTGAAGTCAAGTTTATTCAAATATAGTTTATATACAGTAAATTCACCCTTTTTAGGTGTGCCTCGTAAACTATCTGTAGTCGTAGTGTGATTCATAATGTACCTTTATAATTTAATGTCTGAGGTGATGATCCTTCTTTTATTCCTGATATTGGCAATTTCTGTTCTCTTTCTTTTTCATAATAAGTCTCTCCAGAGACTTATCAATTTTATTACTGATCTTTTCAAAGGATCAGTTTTGGCTTTTATTGATTTCTCTATTTTCTTTGTATTTTTAATTTCGCTAATTTCTGATCTTATCTTTATTATTTCCTTTCTCTGTCTTGCTTTGAATTTAATTTGATCTTCTTTTTCTAGTATCTTAGGTTGAATCTCCAAAGAGTTATTTGAAGCATTTCCTTTTTTCTAATGTTATTTCGTTGGTGCTACTTAAACTGCTTCACTTAAATATTTATATGTTGAGTTTCGCCTTTTATTTAATTTGAATTGTTTCCTAATTTCCCTTTTCTTTCTTCTTTGATACTGGGATATTCAAATATTCATGAAAATATCCAAATATTTGGGAATATTTTTAAATTGTTTTCTATTGATTTCTAGTTTTATTTCATCATGGTCTCTATACATTATATAATTGTATTCTTCTAAATATTTTCAAATGTTGTATCCCAGAATATGGTTTATCTTGGTGAATGGTATGTGTGCACTAGAATAAAATGTCTGCTATTGTAAAGTTTATGCTCTTTGTCATACAAATGTCAACAAGGTCAATGAGGTTGACATTATGGGTCAGGTCTGCTGTTCCTTTGCTGATTTTTACTTTACTCACTCTATCCATTCCTGAGACACTTCCAACTATAATTATGGATTTTAAACAAGTCATGTTTAAAACACCATATACAATGGCATAGACTCTTAATGTCTAATACATTAGAAAATTTTCCTTTATTTTTTTAAAGCCACATAATTAGCCAAAATGTGTCTGCTGATGCTTAAATGTAATTTGAGTGTTAGTCAAAATAAGAAACATCAGATACTTCTCCAAGAGCAGTGCATAATAACAACTATTTACATGTTCATGAATAATTTAATCAGATATATTTTGGTATTTGGGGAGCTATCCCTAGTTAATATATCTTCTAAATATCACTAATCAAAATGCAAGACACTAGAATTCTTTTGACATTAAGTTCCTAGGTGATGATCATCAGAAAATTGCCAGCTTAAGACTTGATTATGTCAGCTGTACCAGAGAAAATGCTAGCCTAAATGAGATTTATGAACCTTTCTCTGTCATAATCTTCATCATCAATTTGGGCCCAAAATCTGCATATATATTTTATTTACATTTTGTTTGATTTAATGTGGTTTTACTGTGGGCCTCCACCTCTCTTCTGGGCTAACTTATTAAATTGAATCTCACTTTGTCAGCTGTGAAATGGCACAGTAGGCATGCCCTGCCCATGTACTAGAAAGATATAATAAAAAAGGAAGGTAATAGAAAATGTGTTTTGCATTCATAAAGCATTGTTCATGACCAAGTTATATTTTAGAATGATTATTTCAAGTTAAAACCCTGACATGCTATTGAAAGTTGCTACATTCTACAGAAAATACATCTGCCTCAGAAACAAAATTATATGTGCACTAGCACGTAGTATAAGCCTTAGAATAACCTTACCTGGTCTCTAGCTCAACATTTCATGATCTTTCCTTCCCTAGGCAACTAATTAAATCAGTGACTGAACTCTTCGAACCAAAGCAATCAGGAATTCCTGTTTCTTTTCAACTAGGTCTTGCACATAATTGCACATTTTTTCCCTAGAATCTTGAAGAAGCAAGAGCTAATGGACTTAAATGGGTTACTTTCAAAGCCACAGGAAAATCTGACATCTTATGATTTTGGCTGACTGGTATCTATCTGAGTGTAAGATGAAGGTTTGACTGGTCAGAAATGACCTGGTCAATATCCCAGCATTGCTTCTGATCATTCCACTCCAATGATTCTGAATGTGTGCCATCTAGTTTAAAAAAGAAATCTAATTTGTGAAGCATGATTTCTTATTTTTCATCCAGAGAGGATTAGTGGAAAGAAAATTAAGTTCCCTCATCTAAGTAAGTACCTCAGGGAACTATTCACCTATCAATGTATGGGAGAGTTTCAGCTTGTAACTTACCCAATTTCATTAGCATTAATGGGAGTTTTGTGTGAAATCCTGTGTGAATCATTGGTTTAGGAGATCTGTATGAGTTTGTTGATTACTTTTATTTTGTAATGGCTTTATTCTACAGCTCAAACTTTTAACGCTTTAGGGTTGCAATAGATGCTAAATGCCTAAAGGAATCAAACTTGGACTTCAGAGGGTAATTAAATCACAGTAGCATCACGTAGAATTATTCACCATCATGAGTGATGGATGCATGTTACATGCTAGGTACCCAGATGTTCTCCTGGGTTGAAGTCCTCAGCAACTGAAGAGTCATGTTTGAGTGTTAAAGACTCATCAATTATATTGTTTTATGAATGTTTATTCATGTATGAGTATTGCTACTCAAGCCTTTATTTTCCTCCTGCATTGCCGGGGGAGGAGTTTTACACCAACCTGGATGACCCAAACCTGGGTAATTTTGAAAATTAGTGATAGGATTGGGCAGGATGGTGGGACCTGGGTGTGCAAATACACATGTATGTGTACATGAACCCTAAAATGTAAACTACTAGTTTGAAGCCACTGGGCTATGGCTTTTTAGGTGGGTCACAGAAGGGAGTGCAATTTTGGAAAACTTAGAAAGCTGGGCTCCTTTGAGTGTCTATACCAGCACATGTGTTTGAAAGGAAGATGGAGCAAGAAATGAGGCCTGAGGGGCAGCCCTAACACCTCTATTAGGGTTATGCTCTTTCCTTGCCAGGAGTCCATTTCTGTGCATTTGAGCTCCCCACTGACCAGGGGCTTGTGAGTGGAATGGTCTTTGAGACCAGGGCAACAACCTCTGTGCTGGGTAAATGGAACTGTGTTCCTGGATTGACTGTCCCCTATCCTCCTACTTAGGTGTGGAAACTCAGCATGGCAAAGAGCAAATGTCAGGTCAACTGAAGATCTCGTAATCACCTTACAAATCTCAGCTTGGTAACAAAAGATTATGATTAGACTGAAACCATTGCTTTTAAAATTGTTTAAGATTGTTGGTGCACAAAACTCATTCAACCTATGAAAGAGGATTTTTCAGGTGTTGGTAATCTCAAGTTAACTTCTACACTACTTATGTATTATTCAAGTACACTGGTATTTCTGGGATAGAGATTATGTTTTACTTGCAGTGTATTATGGTTAAACTGTTACATAATGAGAAACAAAAGCATATTGTCCATTATTCCAATCATTTTCTATGGGATTTACTCAGTGCCAATTTTGTTATGAAAAAGCACAGGAAAAGATATATGTGTGTGTGTGTATATATATATATAATACATATATTGCTCAAAAATTGATAGTCCATAAGCAGGAACCATTGGATTCAGGCACATCTGAGGGAAAACAGGAGTCACTTGAGGGTGGAAATACTAAAAGGGACCCTGGGAGACAAAGGTTGAGGACCCTTGGTCCTTAAATTTGACTTTAGGCTATCTACCTCATCCAGAAGGAGAGCAATTAGTGAGACAAGGAATACAAACCTGATTAAGAACTTAGATCCAGGAATTTGATCTAGTTGTGGAAATAAACACAGAGATACATCAAGTTGGGGACATGTGAATATTTGGGAAATGCAGAGGAAAAAGTGATGACATCTGACTAGAAAATAACTCAGATGAATTATCTAATAAATGACAAAGCATCCCAAACCTGATAATATTTACCTCTCCTCTGGGCAAGCTTTGCGTCATTGGTGATAGGAGACAGACTATCAAAGAAGCAGCAGCAGTGAATTGGCAGGAACTCTATCAGGTCTGAGACTTGATACTGGAATAAGTGAGCTCTCTGCAGATTGATTACATCAGGATTTCAGTTTCAATCAATTCATTAGAGTTTAAATGTGAGTATCTCAAAATTATAGCCTTAGTGAAGAAGGACAAGGATGCTCAGGGGAAGATGAGGCTTATCAAATTACTATAGATTAGGCAGGGGAAAGTGATATAGTTAGGATGTAAGGTGTCCCCCCAAAAAAACATTCCTGAATAATGCAGGAATATTCAGAGGTGAAATGATTGGGTTATGGTGGCTATAACCTAATTAGTCCATCTTAGTTTGAATGGACTTACTGGGTGGTAAGTGTAGGAAGGTGATGAAGGATAGAGGAGGTGGGTCACTGTGGATGTACCCTAGGATGGTGCATTTTCCCTGAGACCCCATTCCCTCTCTTTCTCTGCATCTTGACCTCCCTAAGCGCTGACCAGCTTTTCTCCATTGGGCCTGTTGACTATGATGTGCAGCCTTAGCTTGGGCCCAAAGCAATGGAGTTAACATCTATGGACTGAGACTTCTGAAACTGTGAACCCCCAATAAGCTTTTCTTTCTCTAAGTTGTTCTTGGCAGGTATTTTGGTCATAGCAACTGAATCACATGACTGTGCTTACACTTATTTCCCCAGGTTACTTGTACATAAATGTACAGATATATATTGCTAACTACATAATTCTACACAAATGTGTAGGTAAAGTAAAATACATTTTTATTTTTTGAATGATTCAAGGTGACAAAGAATCTTAATCCACATATATATTACTTCTCTTTTGCATAATTTGCATACTTGGGAGGATACTAAATATTTCCTTTTAGGAAAATTCACTTCTGTTTATATATTACATTCGAACTTTAATGTAATTTGGGTTGGAAATACAGCACGTCCTTTAATTTTGGTCCCTTACATTTTAAATCATTTCTATTTTCAAATTGGAAATCTCTCTGTCTCTCTCTGTCTCTCACTTTCTGTGTGTGTGTGTGTGTGTGTGTGTGTGTGTGTGTGTAGGGCATTTAAATAGCACTTATATGATACTTTTCATTTAAGGAGAAAAAGTTCATGTGAGCTTTTTAATTAATTTTTTAAAATTCAATTTTTAAAGTTTAGATACTCTTACAACTTCTGATAATTTTTCTGTGCTTTCAGAGCTTCTTAAAAGATTTTTTCAGATAAAAGTTAAATTGGTAGTTATATTTGTTGCTATGTAAGTAAAATGTGCTGATTCTCCAGTCTCTTTATTATTGTATGGGAGGGGTAGGTAATAATGATGTTGTCAATCAAGAAGTCTTTGAGAATAGCCATCATGTACCCACAAGACAAAACATTTTTTAAGACCCTCTAATAGATAATGGAGTTGTCCTGAAGATCTAACTTAGTATATCAGGCTTTTTATTCATATCTGATTTCATGATTTAGTGGAATCTATTGTTTCCCATAAGCTGGAAACCAATTTTAAGACATTTATCTTCTTCAGCTTGATTCCATGATTTCTGGTAGCTTCCTGGGTTTCAAAAATTTGCTCCAAGTAAGCTTTAGAATCCAGTGAATTTTAAAAGGTTATTACAGAAATTTAATAAGCAGAAGACCTGTCCATTTTTAAGCTATCTGAAAAGGTCATAATGTCTCCTTAAATTATCCAAAAATTATGCATATTATTTTTTTAAGAATAATGCAGTCAAAACATAGGATTCTAAATTATCTTGCAAATTGTATAGAATAAATTCTTGCCATATTCAAATATGAATAATTAGAAAACTAGTGCAAATAACTACTTTGATTTAGGCTCCCTGTCATTTTCCTCTATGGATGAAACTTGTACACACTCAGGTGTGCACAAGAAAATTAATTGAACTATAAGATTAGAGTAGAATTGGAAGATTATTTTGTACGCCAAATTTGTATGTGTCATTTACTGACAATACCTTGCTATTATAAACTTCAAATATAAAACACACACACATAAACAACTTATTCATATCTATGTATATGTAAGTGGGAAACAAATGGTTGAAGGGATCAGTACTTTAGCCAAAAGAGTGTTTTCAAAATAAGAGACTCAGAATAGCCAAAGCAATCTTTAGCAAAAAGAGTAAAGCAGGAGGCATCATAATACCAGACCTTAAATTATACTACAAAGCTATAGTAACAAAAACAGCATGGTACTGGCACCAAAATACACATGTAGACCAATGGTATAGAATAGAAGACTCAGAGATGAACCCACTTAAATATAGTTATCTTATACTAGACAAAGGAGCCAAACATGTACACTGGAGAAAAGATAGCCTCTTCAACAAATGGTGCTGGGAAAACTGGAAATCCACATGCAGCAAAATGAAACTAAACCTCTCTCTCACCATGCACAAAATTCAACTCAAAGTTGATCAAAAACCTGGGAATTAGACCAGAGACCCAATGCCTAATAGAAGAAAATATAGGCCCAAATCTTCATCATGTCAGATTAGGACCTTACTTCCTTAATAAGACTCCTATAGCACAAGAAGTAAAATCAAGAATCAACAAATGGGATGGATTTAAACTAAAAAGCTTTTTCTCAGCAAAGAGAAACAATCAATGAAGTGAACAGAGAGCTGACATTCTGGGAACAAATCTTTGCCACGTGCACATCTGACAGAACACTAAACTCCAGGATATATAAAGAACTCAAAAAATTTAATATAAAAAAAAACAACCAATCAATAAATGGGCCAAGGAGCTGAAGAGAAACTTCACAGAAGAAGATATACAATCAATCAACAGACATATGAAAAAATGTTCAATATCTCTAGCAATTAGAGAAATGCAAATCAAAACTACCCTAAGATTTCATCTCACACCAGTCAGAATGGCAATTATCAAGAATACAAACAACAATAAGTGTTGGTGAGGTTGTGGGGGAGAAAGCACACTCATACATCGTTGGTGGGTCTGCAAATTGGTACAACCAATCTGGAAAGCAGTATGGAGATTCCTTAGAAAACTTGGAATGGAACCACCATTTTACCCAGCTATCCTACTCCTTGGTCTATCCCCAGAAGTCTTAAAAAGAGCATACTACAGTGATGCAGCCACTTCAGAGTTTATAGCAGCTCAATTCACAGTAGCTAAATTGTGGAACCAACCTAGATGCTCTCTGACAGATTAATGGAATATTACTCAGCAATAAAGGAGAATAAAATTATGGCATTTCAGGTAAATGGATGGAGTTAGAGAATATCATGCTAAGTGAAGTAAGCCAATCTCAAAAAAACAAATGCCAAATGTTCTCTCTGAGAAGTGGATGCTAATCCATAATGTGGACACGGGAAGAATGGAGGAACTTTGGTCACAGGGGTGAGAGGGGGAAGGGGGCAGGGAAACAGTAAAGATGGTGGAATATGATGGACATCATAGCCCTAGCTTTATGTATGACCACATGTATGTTGTGATTCTACATCACATACAACCAGAGAAATGAAAAGTTGTGTTCCATCTGTGTACAATGAATCAAAATGCATGCTGCTATCATGTATACCTAAGTAGAATAAATAAATAAATAAATAATTTATAAAAAAGTGTCTTCAAGTAAATTCTTATCAATTTGGAATTTATAATACTTCAACTAGCACTAAGTGTAACTCACTTTGAGGCGTGTTGATAGAATAAGGCCAGAAACAATGCATACCCCGCTGTAGATTTGCACATTATGCCTTCACATCAGTGTGCATATGGAGTCTCATGGTTACTAACACAGTCTTGATTGTCTACATTGTAAGTTTTAATGTGCACATATTATTTATTGATTTGCCCACAAATTATAGTTTAGAAATTTAAAAAAAAAATGAAAGGGGAACTATTAATGATATAAAACTTGTCAACTTGCCTTTCCTTAGCTCAAACCTTCTTATATACCTATTCAAGCCGGTACACTTCTGGTTCTTAAAAATGAGAAAAACTTTAATTATAAACACCCTAGGCATTTACCATTTCCTTCTACCTTTTCAGTTCTTCAGTTATTTTCCTCCCAACATACTTTTCTTCTGATCAAGACAGATTTTTACACTTTTCTCCTTTCTTCTCTTTCATTATTTTTCTGTATCAAATTCCATTCCCACACTATCACTTCTCAGTTTTGAATAAATTTCAAGTTGGCTGCTCTCTGAGATCCTCCTTTTCCTTGTTCTATTATCATTCTCTCACATCCACCTCACAAAACGTTAACTCTGGGCCAAATCCATTGTCATATTCCCCTAATCAAGTACCACGCTTGGTACACTATTCAGAGAAAAGCAAAGCCTTCCAAAGTACTGTTCCTTCAAACATATTTTATGTAGCTTTATAAATGAACATTCTGGGTGGTCTACCTATTCTTTTTCCACAGCATTCTTTCTATCACAGTGATTAAAGTGGCTATTTTTAATGTTGGCCATCCTCAAGTGTTCTCCTTATCAACTCTACAACTTATTTAGATCTGATCATCCTGGAGAAACAGATGCTACTTAAGTCATAAATCTGTCAATGCCAAACCCATTAAGGTAGATATACATGTTCTATCTTGTATGCTAACCACAGAATAAGAGAGTCAGTACTTTCTTTGAAAGAGTATTTCATTTGCCTGAGTTCTAGATACTAGGATCTGATATTCTTCCCAAGAGATGTTGCTACATGGATTTATCTCTATTCTGCAATGTCTTCAAAGTAAACCACCAGCTAATATTGGTGGAGAGTATAACACATGCTTACAGATAAAGAAACTGAATTATTTTAGAAATATATTGAACTAACAAATGTCCAAAGTCTTGCTTCTAGAAAATGGAAGAGCTGGGATTAAAATTGAAATATGGGATCCATGGACAGAGAACTTACTTGCCACCTTCTACTGATTGAATCACATAATATTTAAAGCAGCCTCTGGTCTCTAAATAAAATCCCAGGAAATAATCTTGGAATAATTCTCTGCCTTTGCTCTTACAACTGCCAATCATCTGGCTCTACCGTCCATTCCCCCTATACCTTGCTGTTGCTGTGGCTGGCTGTGAATTCCTTGTGTCAGTACCTCTTCTTTCAGAGAGAATGCTTACTTTATATTGCATATTTTGAATCATTCGATGCTTCTGTGGCAGCATATACTTTGGCATTCATGCTACCTCTTTGGTGACTCCTTCTTGGTTTCTCTTGTGTATTCCTATTTCCTTAAATGTTTCTCAACAGATTTTGGTCCTTGGCCACTTCATCGTCTTTTAGGATGACTTGATGAGGACTTAGTTTCTGATCCTTCCTAGAAGTGCTAAGAAATTTCTGTCTGAACTCTTAACACCACCATCCCCAAACCACTCTTACTGGCACTAATAGCTGTTCTTGTAACCTACAGGTGTGGTGCAGTGCAACCTTTGAATCAGTAACTGGCCCTGTGCTGAGAAAGTATTTTGGTTGCATTTAGATCTTGCAGATGTCCAGACATGAGCTTGAATTCTCTGAAAATTTCTACAACTTTTAGAGTGACGAAAAAGAATGTCTTATAAAGCAGAACTTTTAGATAGCAATCTTCAGAATTTTCTAACTAAAGACTGAGTTGTATGTGTCTTTTAATTGGCAGTATTGGAAACTCTGGTCTCTCATTTGCATTCCTAGCTCTTCTCCATTTTGGATATGCAAATATCAGTGTCTGTGAAACAAAGGTCCTCTCATTGGTAAATCAGCCGTGAATGATATAAACTCACAGAGTTACATTGCTTTCTTTTAGGAGCAAGCCTGGTTCCATATGCAGCATGTACCTCCTTAATGGTAAAAGAATACCAGTATGTGCTATAGTTAGCAAGTGCTGCAATACACCGTTAGGAAAATTTGCTGCCAAGTTCTTGAATTGGTCTTGACTAAAGACAATTTAATATTCACTAAAGAAAGGGTCTTGGTTGGAATGTAATTCTGTATAATTAGATTTCTTTGTCCATTTTCTGCCCACCCATTGTCCTTCCATTTCTGTGCTGTACTATTTTAGTCACTACAGAATAAAGATAGGAGTATAAGGAAGAAAAGGAATGTTCATTAAAGTGGAGGGGCAAAGTAAAGATAAAGGCCAAAAGTCTTAGTGTCCCAGGGATTCTGACCTAGCCCCTGTGAAATATCTATATTATTGCACAAAGTCACTGTTTACTTCTCAGTAAGGACATTCTTTTATTTATCTGAATAAACTACAACATCTAGCATTGTACACTGTCCAGAGTAGGCATCAAGTGCTTAAAGAACTCACTAAATAAACCTTTGAAATCACCAGGAATGTTTCAATGGAATATTTCTTGTCTTAAAAATAACAGTACCAACTTTGATCAGAACCCACTAAAGGCTGTACTTTTACAGTTGCCTCTAGATGAATTTCATATGTGAATTTTTTCATTTAATGATAATATCCCAATAAAATTTCAGAATTTCTTGGTCCATTTGTTACATAAATGTTCATGAAAGAAACAGGGAAGGGAAGATACAAATCTGGTTTATCATAGGTACCTTTATACCCCATACACCTAAGGCATAAATTTCTGAACTAGTCCAATGCTGCCATTACAGTTCTGCTAAGTTTTCCTAAGGGTCCGTATGTTTTGCGCCATGGGTGGATTTTGGAAAGTGGTGGAACATAATAGGAAGTGGGATCTAGTAGTGATCCTTAAGTGATTGGGCCATGCCTTGGAGGGCGTTGTAGCGCCCTGGCATTTTCTTCTTTCCCTTTTGGTTCCTGGCTGATGAGGTGAGCTGTTTGCTTTGCCATGTGTTCCCCACCATTGCCATGTGACAGGACAACCAGAAGCCCAAACTAATGGAGCCGCATCACATTAGACTGGGATCTCCAAAATTGTGAGCTAAAATAAACATTCTGTCTTTATGAGTTAATTATTTCAGGTGTTTTATTATAGTGATAGAAAGCTGACTTACACAGCTACCATGTACCATTTACCCTCACACACCAATATCAACATCACAGGTAAGCAGCAGATATATGATAGTTCATTAGTGCATGGTATAATCTACCCAGATTTTTCTCCCAGATTGTGCACATGTGTGCACACACATACAAGCATATATAGATATAAAATAAAGGGCACTTATGGAAGATGTAAGAAACTACTTTGAAAACAAATTTCAATTTGCCAGTATAAAGATTTGCTCCAAGTGTCTGTATATTTTTATCCAATAAATATATAAAAATAAATTAAGTCTAATAAATTATCCTGGAGTTATTAAGAAATGCAAAGTTGTATACATAAGGACATTTATATCACATTGTTTTTAATAGAAAATATTGGACTGATATATTCTTAATAAACATGTTTACTAATTATAATATACTCCAAAAGTCAAACATAATTATTTCTGCTCAGAAATCAATTTATCAAATGACATTATATATTATAATAAAGTACATATACATTATTTTTAAATGAAAATGTAAGCATAAAAAACCATTGACACATAATTATTATGGTGATAATCTGGACTTTCTTTTCTTTCTTTTTTTTTGCATTTTATCCCATTCTCTTCTTTGGTAAAATTGTTTTATTTTTATATCCAGAAAAGTTAAGTAGTTAATAAAGGCTAATAGTTAAAACCGGAAACATCTAATTGAACATAACAGAGCAAAATATAAATATCTATGTTTAAATATAAATATTTGAGACTTAAAAGATCTAATTAGTATTCATGATCTTAGTAAGTCAAGATCTTGCTTGACTTAATCTTAAAATCGACTTGATCTTTTTAAGTCAAGTTTTGAGCAATAATAGGTAATGTTTCATCACAAGATGAAAGTAGGCTATGAATCCTATAAATCGCTGTAATATTTATATTAGGAAAAGAGAAAGAGAAAAGTCCTTTCTCTCCACCCTAACTTGGTCTGTCTGTATTTAGTGTATTGAGGACCACGTTTGAAGATAATCAATGATTTCTGAGTATGTTTAGACTTACAAATGGCTACCAGGTGGAAAATAATTGGAACTACAAACTCCTCTACAGAGTCACTGTAGTAGGCGTATCTGTCTTATATAAAGGCATATTTCCCAAGGTTAGAACTATTTAGAAAGTAGAACCAGGTTTGTGTGTGTGTGTGTGTGACATCATTATTTTCTCATAAATCTAATGAAACAGCATCTGAGTAGCCTTCTTGACCTGAGCTCTGACCCACAAATAAAACAGATTAGCTCCACCCACAAATGCTCCAAATCTGCAGAATCCTGAGATCTGTAAGGCAAAACAGTCTGTATGCTTTCAGGATTCAGACATGTTCCTCATTATGAGGATTCCTTTCTTATTAATAAAACATGGAAGAAAATTAAAAAAAAAGAGTATGAGTGTGAATTAGAGAACTGAACTACTTTTGTAACGTGGCATGTTACGAGACTGTGCAAGCAGATGCACATGGAAACAGTTTGCCAAATTATTATACAATAATATTATAAAATATTTTTCTCAATGAGAAAGTCTTATGGTTATCAACCTATGAAAATCCTGTTGGAATACATGTGTTCAAACCTGTCTTCAGAAGCTACTTAATATGCCAATAATTACTTAAGGGTGTATTTAATGTCTGAGTTTGAATTGCTTTTTCTGCAATTCACAAAAAAGTACAAGTATGCCAGATGGTAATGCATAAGATGAGAATAAATTAATGCTTTTGCTTAACAAAGTACTGAAATTTGGTTTACTTTAAGAGGGGAAATTTCATTTTTTTTAAGAATGTCAATCTGTATGTGTGTGTGTGTGTGAGAGAGAGAGAGAGACAGACAGACAGACAGACACAGAGAGAGATAAAGTACATATATGTGGAAGAATACAAAAAAAAGGATATGAGTGTAAATTAGAAAATTGAACTAATTTTTTAACATGGAATATTATAAGATTCAAGTATATGTTTTAATAAAGTACATTTTAATAAAGTGTGTGTAAACATATATACCTATATGTGATTTTATGTTTTAATTTATTAAAAACCTTCATGTAGGATTCAGGTTGACTCTGTGGATTTTGTGCATTCATCACTGCAATTTGATGGGCACATACTTTGCAGTGAACTTTGTGATATGTTTATTCATTTTTTAGATTCACATTACAGAATAGAGTGAGGAAGCGGGACTGATTAAAAAAAAGAATAAAAAGAGCTTATATTAAGACCTTAATTCAACTAATGCAATCTGGCTATTAACCAAAGCCAAGATAGTAAATGCACAAGGTTAAACATTCAAACCTTTTCAATTGAAACTATGTGCACTGCACAGTTATGAAATACATTTACTAATAAGTGAAGCCTGAGATTACACAGCATGGACATGCTAAGTGATTATGAGTGGTATAAAAATATATATAATTTTGTTTATTAATCTATTTTTGATAAAATAAAATCATTTAAAATATGGGGCAAAAACAAAAGTCCTAATTAATAATCTGTTTTTTTGTTATTTTTTGCTGTAGATTTTAGGCAATATTTTATATTTAGTTGTAATATAACTGTATCTAACTACTAAACTCTCAGCTGAAAGCAGGACAATATCTTCAAAGTATCCTTTATTTCCAATGCATTGGCAAGTCCTACCTTCTAATTACTCATTTCACAAAGATAAAAACAGTCTCAGAAGCTGGGCGCAGTGGCACACGCTTGTAATCCCTGCACTTTGGGAGGCTGAGACAGGAGAATCCCAAGTTCAAAGCCATCCTCAGCAACAACAAGGCGCTAAGCAACTCAGTGAGACCCTGTCTCTACATAAAACACAAAACAGGGCTGGGGATGTGGCTCAGTGATGGAATACCCCTGAGCTCAATCCCCTGTACCACACACACACAAAAAAGTCACAGAAAGTTATCTTCTTTTCAGTGATTCTCCACAAAGCCTACATCTTCTCTCTGCAATATCACTAATCTCATCTAAAATTGCAAAAACTAAAGTTACCTTCCATACATTTTATGTTAAGCAAATTAACTGATCCTTTTCTCATCTTCTTTCAATTTTCTTCTTGCTTCTGATTGGTAAACATCTGCCATTCTGAACCATACCAAACAATTTTTGCTTTTCTCTGGATCTCAGATTCAAGTACACATTTAAATAAAGTATGCTGGAACACTGTAGGTAACGCCAAAAGGCATCAGTTATTTTGTGTTCCTCTACCTTCTACATGACAGCCTGTGCTATGTAGTCTGAAGCTCATGTGCTCCTCTGTGAAATTCTACAGACTTAAGTCTACTCCACTGAACTTCCCATGTCTCAGGATTACCTTGATTTTCAATTCTAGCCCACAGACCTAATCTTCCTTGAATCCTCAATAATAAGCAAGTAAATCACTTAATATTTAAGTCAGGAATGGGTCAAGAATCAAAATCATGTACATAAATGTTTTTAATTTACTGAATAAATTGCTGTAAAAAATTGGGTACTAAATTGGGTTTACTATATCCAAATTAACCAAAAATAATGATAAAATGTTTCACATATTCAAAAGCCTCAGAGGTCAGCTTTCTGTTGCAAAACATGGTAATAGAATGAGGGTGCAACCTACCTACTTACTTGCCCTCATATTCCTATACCTCTAGACTCAAAATAGAGACACTATACTGATGCCAACTTGCACTTGAAGCCACTATGCCAATATATCACCATCCCGTAAGCATTATATAAATCCAGCATGCAGCTACAAAATGACTCTTGCTTTCTGCACCTAATTCATTTATTTGAAATAAAAGCAAGAAACCTCTCTGGACACCCTTCACAGGTTCGGTGATTGCTCCCTCTGCAATTGATTAGGCTCCATTTGTTTACATAATATTAAGGAATATTTCAGGCACCAACCTTTCAGGTTGCCAACACAAAAACACATTGTTTTCTGTTCCTTTAAACATAATTATTCTGTAGACTTCTGTGCTAGGTTAACTCAATTGATTTTTTCCTGCCCCCTCCCCCACTTTGTCACTTGACAGCTTGAAACTGGGCCTGGAAAAGCTCATTTGCATTCCTGCTGCAAGTCTAGAGAATAAACAGAGCAAACGTGTCTATTTGTGTACTTCAATATATGACTGTGCTTGCTTCAATCAAGACTAATTTTCAGTATCATGTCCAACAGAAGCATTAAACGAGTTTTCTCCAACATGAATGATAAGCTGTAGAATGCATTCTTTAAAGGATTTTTTCTTTTCCCCTGTAAGGCTTATGTAATGGAAAAAAAAAAAAAAATAGAAGCAAGAGTGCAAATCTCACTAGAAATTCATAATGTTACCTTACCATTTGAACTCTCTTTTCTTGTTTCCTGACATGTTAAGTGCCTTCATTATAGTTTAGGTTGTACCTGATTATAAGTTTAAAAGGTTACAGCTATATTTCAAAAGGAATTATTTTTTAAAAATCAGTATTTCACATTGAACTTCAAAGATTACCTTCTCAACCCATGATTGTCATTTCATATGCTGATGGATTTTAGGAGTTGATGCTCATATTGAATGTTAGAATAAAATATACCTAAAGAATATTTTTTTCAGCCATTAGTGCTGTTTCAACATTTAATTCCTTCTGAATATTTTTTTCCTGCTTCTTCCCCCATGGATTTACTTGGTACATTTTCATTTAAATTGTTTTTTTTCTCTAACTATTCTCCCTCCGAGGGGCCAAATGTTCAACTGAACTTAATCATTTTTCTGAGTAAAAACTTACATAATTTTGACTACACAATTGCATCTGTGTATGTGTGTGTGTTAAGTGTGTGTGTGAGAGAAGAGAGAAAGAGAGAGAGAGAGAGAGAGAGACTGAAACAGAGAGACAGAGACAGACAGACAGGAGGTAGGGAGTTCTTTGTGTTTCCAGAAAAGTATAAGTGAGATAGAAAAAAAAATCGCTTTAAGCTCCATGTGATGCTGTAGTATAGTGTTAGTGACAGAGATGTTGTTCTTGGTTATTTCAGTCAACACATTCTTCTTTTCACCACCTAATCTCCTTCATCTGAAAGAGAAATATATTTTTAGCCAACTCTCTGGGACCAAGTCATTGATTTATGAATATAAGGTGAAGCACTTCATGAATTTTTTCCTGACCTCCATCTGTCATTTCCTCAGTCATATCTATTTTAGGAAATATAAAACAAATTGTCCTAATGGGGCACATCATCACCTTGATGTATCACACAGGAAGGACTCCCTCTGCTACTTGTCATGCCCAGACAGAAAATTAGCTTCCACTGTCCTAAGCTGATACTCTCTCTATTCTTTATTATTTTATCCTGGTCATGGCATACATCACGTAAGTGCTGATTCACCCTGAATAGTCTCACAAAACTTGGAGTGAGTCCCTTCAAGTCTGCTGTAGATGGGGACAGCCAGCCAGAAGCAATTGTTTCTGAATCTGGGAATCCCTAGGAAATTCATCCACAGATATGTCCAACAGCTCATTACACTGACTGCTGACTCCTCCTTATTAAATGAGTTCACATGGTCCCAATACCATCAGTTATGTCTTACTCAGACATTACAACCTTTAGATCCCAAGCTTCCTTCAAAATAAGTACAAGAAACAATCACTTCAGTTTTAAATGAAACAACCAGATAGAAACAAACAATTGAATTTTGTAATGTATTTAGACAAAACTTCATGTAATCTCATTGTCTAGCTGTTTATAACTACATAGGCAAATTTTTCTTAAGTACACAATAACACATTTCCTCTATTTCTCAATCCCCCTTCCTAACACCTTATGAATTGCAAAGAAAGTTTGGAGGAAGGAAATTCAGAGGACAATAGTAGTGACAATTCTTTTGCTTAGATGCAGAGTGGGCATAAGTCAATATGATATGTTAAAAGAACAAATTAGAAGTTGACAAAAAAATAGGGTAAATTTTATGAGAAGATACACATTTCATGAAGACAGATGTTGAGATAATGCATTTCCTCTGTAAGGTACTGTGAGCCTTCTTGTGAAGTCTTTGATGCCCTGGTGATACCCTTCCAAAGGGAGAATAACACCTTAATAAAATGTAGACATGGAGCTGTCCTGAGGGGTTGGCATTATTATGCTGTAGAAATAAATGACAGTTTAATGAAGGGACCTGATTTAAAGGAGATTTGCTAATTTGGAAGTTAGCAACCAGGGCTTTGTTAATAAAGTCAAGATATAAAAGTAATTGGTTCTCTTTCTTTGATCACAGATGAGCACTTTGTCTTACTCATACTATTACATTTTAAGAATATTGACAAACTGAAGCTTTGTTAGAGACGTGATATCTAGAGGAGTGAAATATCTAGAGCTCACATCAAAAGTGAGGGAAATCTATTGGTAAGGGAACAACTTAGCACAACTGCATAGGGAAGCCAGTGTGATAGTATTTCCATACCTCAGGCACAATGCTCAAGTGAAAAGAAAATCCTCATACTGTGAAAATAGAGAATAAAAGTAGGCTAATAGGGATAGAGTTGGAATAAGTTAGAATTTTTCTAATTTTAAAGAAATTTTTTGTAACAATTAATGTTGCCCAATTACAAAATGTGACCCGACTGAAATACTGCTCTTGTCAATGGGAAAATTCAAGTGACATGGTCACCTATGAAGAACAAAGCCAAATGGAATCTTGCATGGGTAGAAATTGAGAACTGAGACTTCAAATTCTTCCTATCCCTGAGATTTTCCAATTCTAATAGATCAGAGATCTTTAAAGTCTTTACTTATCCATTTGAAGAACTCTTATACTTAGAAAGATATCTGAATGGGCCAGAGACTCTTATCACTTTTAATAATAAAGAATAACCTGAGTGTGGTTGTACACTTCTGTAATCCCAGCTACTCAGGAGGCCAAGACAGGTGGATAGCAAACTTAAGGCCCTCCTGAGTCATATAGTGAGACTGTCTAAAAAAAAATAACAGCTGGGGATGTAGCTCAGTGGTAGAGTCTTTGCCTAGTACAGGTCTTAGGTTCAACCACCAATAACACAATAAATAAATAAATATATACATAAATAAATTGATTTGCAGTATACTCAAATGTAGTAATGATCTCTAGAGTTGGTGCGCATCATACCATGACAGAAATAAGCACAATTTTAACTAAGTTTGGAGAAACATAGTAAAAGCTTGTTTTGAGAAAGTCACTATGTTGAATGCTGAACCTAATACAAAATAACATTGACCTGGTTCTTCTTTAAGGACACTTTTATCTAAAAATGAAGATTGGACAATAAATATACAATGATGAGCCTCAATGTAGAATGACCCTAGTAGATATTCAAGATATTAATGATATTAGAGGAAGGCATGGAAGTGCTCAGGGCAGTACAAGTATTGGAACAGATATAACACATAAGGCTAAAAGACCCACCAGGAAATCATGTTCTGGAAAGAGCTCAAAGATACACTGTTCACCAAGGCCAAATTTATTTATGTATATATTTATTTATTTATTCACCATTTATATATGTATGTATGTATGTAGGTATTTATTTATTGTGTTATTGGTGGTTGAACCTAAGACCTATACTAGGCAAAGACTCTACCACTGAGCTACATGCCCAGCTGTTGTTATTTTTTTGTAGACAGTCTCACTAATTACTATATTAAAGAAACAACAGAATTATAAAGAAGTGAGTGACTGTGTAGCCCCAGATTGGTGGTACAAGTGTTAACAGACCTGGCATCATTAACATTCATGATAACTTACTGAAATCTAGGAGGCTACAATTCCTGTAATAACTGGTGAGATCACAGGAACAGCTGTGAAACTTTTCCACATGGGCATTCCATGGTTTCTCTAACAGCAAAATGAATGGAGAATCAATGAGGGTGCTGCTTAAAATATATAGTACTAATTTTCAAAAATAAAACAAGGAAGAGCAATAAGTGACTAAGGATTGTCACTCCAATTTTAAAAAGTCATGACATCTTGCTCATTTTTGTAACCTAACCTGATTTTCAGATCTGGAACCTATTGACTGAAAAGGGATAAAGAACCCCACAAGTCCAAGACAAGGGAATTCTGTCTTGTAGTTGACCCACTGGCTCAATAGTTCCACTCAGTGCTCATTTCCTAGATTTTCCAGTCTCCAAAACTTAGTTGGAATTGATATGCATGGCAGTTAGAGTAACTTATGCACAGTCATTCTCTGATTTGGGGGTAAGAACTATTGGAGACGTGAGAACTCTTTATTAGAAATAGAAACTACTGAAAAAACTGTCTCACCCAAGACAGTATATCCAAAACATATTGTATTCACAGTTAATACCATATTCAATGATAAAAGACTAAAATCTTTCCAGCCAAGATCAGGAAAAAGATAATAATGTCAACTTTCCTCTCTCTATTTGACATTGTAATGGAATCTTTAGCCACAAAAATTAGGCAAGCAAAAAGAATTAAAAGAAATCTAAATTAGGAAGAAAAAAAGTAAAATTAACTGTATTCACAAAGGACTTGGTTCTATTTAGAAAAAATCCCAAAGAATCCCTGAAGAAGCTATTAGAGCTAATTGATGATTTTAGCAAAGTTGCATGATACATGATCAACCTGCAAAAGTCCGTTATGCTTGTACACACCAGCAGTAAACAATCTGAAAAGGAAATTAAGGAAGTAATATCATATACTACCTTCTGAAGAATAAACTTACCAGGAACAAATTTAAGCAAAGAGATAAAAGGTATGTATACTGAAAACAGTAAAATATGGCAGGAAATTAAGGAATACTTAAATAAATGGAAAAACATATGTGTTCATAGATTGAAAGACTTAATATTATGAAAATGACATTACTCAAGTGATCTACATATTTAATGAAATCCCTATAAAAATTTCAATAGTTCTTTTTTACAGAAATGAAAAAGCCAAACATCACATTCAAAGAAAATTGTGAGCATCCCTGGATAACCAAAATAATCTCATAAAGAACAAAGTCAGAGTACTAACCAAATTTCCAGGCTGGTATAAGAATGGAGATATATCCCAATGCAATAAAAAAAAGTCCCAAAACAACTCCATCTATTATAGGTTGTATTGTGTCCTGCCATAAAAAAAAAAAAATATGCTGATGTCCCAGCCCCTAACATCTTAGAGTGACTTTACTTGAAAATAGTCACTGAAGATATAAATAGTTAAGATGAGCCTATACTAGAGTAGCAGAGGTGACTAATCTAATATGATCAGTATCCTTATAAGACTACCATGTGAAAGCAGAGACACCAGGGACACCGTGTGGTGGTGAAGACCAAGACTGGGAGCTATTCAGCTATAGCCCAGGAATGCAGTGATTGGCAGTGAGCCATGCAAAACTAAGAGGAATCAAGGCTGGAGTCCTCTAAAGGTCTCAGAGGGAGTGTGGCCCTGTCAACACCTTGGTTTCAGACTTCTAGCATCCAGAACCATGAAACAATAAATTTCTGTTTTTTTAAGCCATTCTGTTCATATTATTTTATTATGACAGCCTCAGAAAACTAAAATAACATACATCTATGGCCAACTGATTTTTGACAAGGTGTCAAGACAAGTCAGTCAGGAAAGAATATTTTTTCAACAAGTGGTGCTACATCTGATATGCTTCCTCATTATATACCAAAGTTCACTTAAAATAGATCAGCAACTTTAACATAAAAGCTAAAATAATAAGGCTTTTATAAGAAAATGTAAAGGTGTAAAGGTGAATCTTCGTGACCTTGAGTTAGGTAATAAATTCATAGATATGACATTAAAAGCATTAACACAAAAAAGAAAAATAGGTAAATTGGAACATATCAAAATTAGAAACATTGTGCTCAAAAAAATCTCAAAAGAGTGAAAAGATAACTTATAGAAGTGAAAATATTTTGAATCATATACTAATAGCAATTTAGTATATGACATATATAAATAACTCTAACAAATTAGCAACAAATAAATAACAACTCACTTTAAAAAACAAAACAAAACAAAAAACTGACCTAAGGGCTTGAATTGATATTCCTAAAGAAAAATATTCCAAGCCCAGCAAACACATGAAGATGATCAGCGTCATTAGTCTTTAGAGAAATACAAACCAAAAACCATGATAAGGAACCACTCTACACCCTCTAGGATGACTTTGAGTCTTTAATGGAAAATAAATTCTGAAAAGGATGTGGAGAAGTTTGGACTCTCTACTTTGCAGGTTGAAAGTCAACATAGTTCAGTTGCTGTACAAAAGATTTTGGTGGTTCCTCAAAAAGGAACCACCAAAGATGATGAAATTACACATGACTCTGTGATTTTACTCCTGGATATATACCCCAAAGAATCAAAAAGATGCAATTAAATACACTTATATGTATCTTCATAGTGATACTAGTCATAATAGCCAAAAAGTAAAAACTGCCCAAATGGTCATTTTAGATGCATGGATAAAGGAATTTTGTTATATACATGTAATGGAATACTAGCCAACCATACAAGGAATAACTACTGATACATGTTACAACATTGATGAATCTCCAACATGTAAGGTCACATATTATATGATTCTACTTGTATGAAATATAAATTATAGATAACTCCATAGAGAGAGAACACATAGGAGAGAAGAGAAAATGAAACTATGTAACATATTTTACTTTGGAATGATGAAGATATTTTGGAACTAGATAGTGATGTTAATTGTAAATACTAGAATATACTCAATTCTGCTATTTTTTAAATGATTATTTTATGTTTTGTGAAATTTTCATTAACTTTTTGGGGGAGGAAAATATTGCTTTCTGGAAGAAGTGGAAGAGATTATCAAACTTTAAAGAGCTAAAAGATTCAAGTGGGGAGAGTCATATCTTCATTTACTTCAACAATCTGGCCCCTTTAGAAACTATATAGATCTTGAAGAAGGACTGTATTCCATAACAGACTTAATTAGATAGTAGCCCCAGGTGTAGCCACAGCACTGAATGTGGTATTATCGCTTGAACAGACAAAAAAGGCCTCATGTATGTGATCTAGCCATTGACTTGGCAAGTTTGTTCTTTTCCATTCGAATTAACGAAGATCAGAAACAATTCTCATTCATGTGGGAAAGAACAATATTTATTTGTATTTTTGCCTAAGGATTATGTTAGGTCTCTTGCCTTCTGTCATAGTACAGTCCTAAGAGATCTGGACCACCTGAACATTTCAAAGAATATCACACTGTTCCATTACGCCAATGACATCATGCTGAGTTGGCAAGAAGAGAAAGAAAGGCAAATCCTCAGGAGGCCTCTGTAAAATATGTGCATTTCATAGGAGGAGAATAAACAATATAAAGAATCAAAGAATGGACACTGAGGGCACACTTTTGAGTGAAATGTGAGGGGTTATGGTGGTCAGGATATTGCTATGATATTCCTTAGAAAGTAAAAGATAAATCACTTTTTCTTGCATTTTTTACCACAATAAAGAAAAAAGAGTGCTTGTACACTCCTTTGGGTCTTCAGACAACATATTCACACTTACAAGTAGTTATTAGAGAACATGAAAAAATGTCAGATTTCCTGTGGTAATGAAGGACACCACAGCAAGTCTAGGCCAGAATACAATCGATGGTGCCTCTGAGCCCATACCATCCAGCTAAGCCCTGGTGTCAGAACTGTCCAGTGGTGGGACAGTGCAGCAGAGCACTCATGGTGCATCTCTAGTGGCAAAATTACAATGCAGGCACCTGGGATGTGGGGCCCTGCTATGCAGAGAAGTTAATTCAAATTGTCCAGTAAATAAACATATTATGACATGCTACTGAGTCCTCTCAGAAGTGCAGTCCCTGAACACTGGGCACAGGTGGCCACACCTCTGGAATTTCCAAGTGTGATTTGGAATTGACCATGTCAGAAAGTCAGATAGGCCCAGCATCAGCTTGTCCATTGTAAAATGAAAATGAAAACATTCAGGAATGAATCTGAGCAAAAACAGAGGGCACAAGGTACACCCACGCTCGAGTATAGACTTCTAGAGCCCATGTCACCTGCTAGATTTGCACCTATGTCAGCAGTCTCCACCTATCCAACTGAAAGAAGAGAAGAGTACAGAACTTGGTTTATGGATAGTGAATACAGCCCCACCCTCATTTAGTGGTGTCTCTTTAAAAACTCCAAAGTAATAATTTCCTAAATGGGCTGATATGTGAGCAATTAATCCGGTCATCTAATTTGGAGGAAGTAGAAATGGCTCAAGCAGTGATCTAGGAGGAAAGGCTTAGAAGATGGGAGATATCTTCCAGATAGTCGTATGGGAGTAAACACAAGGAGATTTTTGTTACATATCAATCCCATTCACACAACATATATCACAGAGAGATACTAGACCACTGAGTAGATAATGTGACTCAGGTACACCACAACTGGCATGGTTGTCATGTGAATAAAATGACCACAGTGATAGAGTGAGAGGCCACAAATGGACCCAAAAACATGGGCTCCCACTTCCGAAGGTGACTCTACCGATACCTTTGAATTTCTAGTTTATCAGTGACAGTTGAACACTGAACACCCAATATGGCACTCTCTCCAAGGAGAAAATCTCACTACTTGGTGGCAAATTAATTACATTGTTTCCCTTCTATTCTGAAGGGACCAGCTATTCATCCTCATAGGGATAATAATTAATTTGGGTATGGATTTTCATTTCCACATCCCTATCTAGAGACTCACAAAGTGAGCCACAGGCATGGTATTCTATACTCACATCATCACATTACAGAATTGATGTAAAATATGAAGTGAGGAAGTGCTGGAATGGGCCATGACAATGACAGTCATTGGTTGTATCACATGATATGCCCTCAAGAAGCATCTGGACTCCCACCATATTAGAATGGCCTTCTAAAGGTGCAACTGAAATGCCAACTCAGAGTAAACACTGAAAAATCAGAAGCCATTTTTCAAAACACAGAACATTTATTAAAACAAAGATGTCTCTCTGTGGTGCCCATGTCCCTAACAGCAAGAACACATGTGTCCAGAAACCAAGGGGTAGATGCATAGAGGGTTTCACTTATCATCATTCCTAAAGATTCACTGTAGGAGCTTTTCATATCTTTTTCCATAACTCTAGGCTCTATGGGATTGGAGGTCCTCATGTCCCAAACAGGTGCACTCTTTCCAGAGGACACAGCTAGGAATCTTATTGAACTACAAGTTATACCTGCTACCAGGGCACTTTGGAATAATTGTTTCCAGGGAAAAGCAGGCCAAAACTGTAGTCACCATATTAAAGAAAGTAATTTACTATGATTAGCAGAATGCAAACCTCCATTTACACAGGATGGGGACAAAAGGAAATACCTGTGGAACCTAGATAATATGCATGGGACCTCCTAATACTACCTTGCCCCAGTACAACTGTGAATGGACCTGTGTAGCCACTTAGAACTGGAAAACAAATAAGTATTAAAGTTTCAAATCCCTCAAAGGTAAAAGTGTGGAGGCACTTTTATCAGTAGAGTCACCAGATGAGCCTCCAAAACCTGCTGAGGTGCTAGCAGAAGGTGAGGGGGATTTTGAATAGATAGTAGAGAAGGAAGAGATTGAGTATCAGTTATGACCTGAGGTTGTTTGCAGCACTGAGATCTTCAGTTCATCCCATTAACCTTGCTCTTCTGGGTTTCCCTTCAGGAGAAAAGCGAAGAGACATGGAAGAGTTGTTCCCCACAATGTATAAAGAAGTATATCTGAACACAGCAATGGCAGGTGTGGGGCAGCCACAAGAAGGTGCCTCATACAGCATGGACACAAGAGAGCATCACTGACAAAGGTCTAAACTTTGAAATCTGTTGCTGAGTTGCCCTGTGGTCATACTTCTCTTGGGTTGTTTACAGTCCATGGCTGAGACTGACAGTGAATCTTAGGACTGCTACATATTAGTACAACAATAATAACAAAACAAGAGAACAGATAAGAGAGAGAACGGGATATTTATCAGAAAAGAGAAGCAAAGACTAAACATAATCAGCTGCTCTCAAATAGAGACAATATTGTCTTTCCAAATCATCAGACTGACAGATGATGCTAATCATATTGAAAAAGAGACATGGTAGTGATCTGGCAATTCCCCAGGTTCATGGGATGTGAGGATATAGGAACTCCCACACATGGTAGTACAAAGGGATCTGATTATTTGAAGAGCACATCACAAACCTCAGTATGAAGATACTGAACTCCTACCCTAGTGCTTCCTGCATGGTTCAGGTTGGGTGTCTGATGGCTCAGGGTTTCAGAGATTCAGTTATGATCAGCCAACTGCTTATCTTGGAGCTGAGGTGAGGCAGAACATTACAGCGGAAGGACATGGCAGATGAAAGCAGCCCAGTTCATGACAGCCAGAAATCAGAAAGAGGGAATCCAATCACCAGGGACAAAATAGAAACCCCAAAGATACCCTTAGTGACTTTTCCTCCAGCCACACCTGACCATAGTCACCACCCAGTACAGTAGTCCTTCTAAATTACTAATGCATCAAGTAGATTAATCAACTGATTAGGTTATAGCTTTCATAATCTAATCTTTTCACCTCTGACCATTCCTGCATTGTCTCACACATGAACTTTTGGGGGATACCTTGTATCCAAACAATAATATGCTCCATGCATATTATTACCTTCATAGTAGTGACTCTCATCTGGCCTACCAGGGATGCATCTATCCCTACCACAATGGGTAGAGTGGGGAATCAGAATGTGGCTGATGGAATACCTTCTCAGGTTACACCAGAGGCAGAAGGCCGTGGTTACACTATTGTTGATTCCAGGACAATACCATATCTAAAAGTTCACTGTTTCCTCCATCTGAACAGTGGAGAAGAGCAGGACACTGTTTGATGATGGGAAAAAAAATAAAAACAAAAGTCACAGTTAAAGCATCCCAGCCTTCATCACCCTTTTCCCCTTCCATACATCTCCACAAATATGTGACTGGCGACTCTAAAACACATCTGTAACTACAGAGAGTAGGGTTTTCTAACTTTCCTGTTTTATTCAAGGTGACGAGGAAAATAAGGAAAAGTTGGAAGTGAAAGGTGAACATCAACCTTCTAAACCCATTAAATCCAGCAATTTCCCTTCTAAGCACAAAACCCAGTGCACAGTTTTAGCACAAGAAAAGTTCTGGTGTTCTGATGGATAATTTTTTATTGTTCCAGCTATTTACTGCAGTGTGTTAAATGTCCCTGCTCACCTCCTGCCCAATTGCCGGTAGTCATCACTGCACAAATGGTACATATACATTCCCAAATACCTGTTAGTAGGACAGTATATCCCCCCAGGGGGGAATCATTTCCCGGAAGGATCTCCAGCATAACTACTCATGGGCGTTTGTAGCAGCACTGTTTAAATATGTGAAAAATTTCAGAGACTAATTGTGCATCAAAAAGTGGAAGAAAATGGAATGATATACTCAGCTGTATAACTTTCAGCAATTAAAATAAATGAGCCATCTACATGTATCAATGAGGATAATTATCAAACAGATATTATTTTGTGGGAAAAAATGTTGTAACAGGTTTGCAACTATTGATTACAACACTTAACCATACTATAGATAAAGCTTTAAGATGTTTTGACAAATTCAGCCTTTCAAGCCAGGATAAATTCTGTCTTTGGAATAGAAATCTTCTCACTACACTGCTTTGTTTATTCTTTTGCAGGTCTGTTGACTTCAATGACTAATCTAGAGCTTACAAGGTAGCACAGGGCATAACAACATCAGTACACACAGAATATGTTAATATTTGTACAGTTCACTGGAGTAATTTGATAAGGATGTTTGAGACTAGAGGTGACAAGCCCATGGGCTTTGGCTACCTCCAGGCCTGCCCCAGTGTCCACAGGGGCTGAAAAGATCAATATCACAAGCAATTTGAACCCATCGGATGTACAATATTTGGAAGATCTCTATTAACAAGGATGAACAATGTCTTTACCGGCTTCACAGCTTAATCTGCCAAATCACTCTTGCTTAAAGGAGTTGTTTTCAAGACTAATGCCACCAAATGAAAAGAAACAAAATTAAATATATCAAGAAGATATACCCCACAAGAGCAATCACTGCTTTAAATTCATCTTTAGATTTACAGGTACTGAGAGCAAAGCAAAGTGCTTGGTATACAAGAATTTTTGTTGATTGTGTTAAAATTCACTTATCATGGTTATGGGTTCTCTACTGACTGCCAATCAAATGCCCAGATTGAGTCATAATATTCATTATTAGAGGATGGGAAGGACAGGAACTGAAGAGCAGCCAATGACAAGAGTACCCACATAAGACGTACAGCCCAAAGAAGGAAGCATAGGGCTCTCTGGTAAGCAAACACAAGCTACCAGGCTATTCCATAATCTGGAAAATTCTCCCCCAAACCCTGAAAACAGCCTTAAATTAATCAGTGGTACAAACCAGATCAGTTTGTTAGAGAATAAAGCACAAAGTAAGTTTTACCTATACCACGTTTTCAAGAAACCATTACAACTTCTGCCAAGCCTGTTTTAAAACAAACCAAAAGCAAATACATAAAAAGGAAAATGAGAGAAAAAGAAGACAGAGGGGGAAAACCACAACAACAAAAAGTTGTTTTACGACACTGCCAGGAGACTGGAAAATCCATGCACGCTTAATGCTGTTTTTCCCTTTGAGCCGACCACAAACTTCTAGAAGTTGCTTTTTGTGACACCAGTCTCCTTCTCCTGTTTGTGGAAGAAGTAATGCTCCCTTCCCTCTGCAGGATGTTTGGGATCTGTGTGCTTATATTGCTCCCTCTGCCTCATCTGCTTTCTCTGATCTTTTCTGAACCTTAAAGCAGGGGAGAGATGGCAGGTGAAGCACTGCAAATGTTGGAACTCAGACGCAATATAGCTCCCATCATTGCTTGATCCCTCTTTTCTTCCCAAAGCTCTATTTTAGTGCCTCCTGCTCATGAATCAAATGTTTTCTGCCTCTGAACCACATCATGCACCTGCCTGAAGCACTGCTTAGATTTTCTCTCTGGGGCATAGTTTGTGTGAAGCCCACTGAGTTGAAAGTCCTTCAGCATTTGCTCTTTCCGACACCTGGGAGGCAGAGCTGCAGCAGACCATTTTGTATTCTAGCCGCTAAATGTTAGAAAGTCAGATGGAGACAGAAAGTTCAAGGTCTGGCCACATTAAGCTTTGGTATCACAGTGCTGCACACTTCGACTATCATTTGTGAGGCAGGAACACTAGCTTTAGAAACGTTTTACATTTGAGACATAAGAACAGCCAAATCCTCTAAGTCCTCAATTTTATTCATTCGCCAGACCAAAATCATAAACCCTGTCACAAAAAAAATCACTTGTTCTGAGGCACTGTCCAAATGAAAGGGCAGAGTTTTCTTATGTTTACAAGGAGGCTGAACACAGATTCGTTGTGCTACTAGAATACGAATGTGAAAGAGCCAGGGATAGTATGTCCAGTTCATTGTTTTGTGAAAATGCTTCAGGATGATAACACTATTGGGAATTAAGCTTTGATATGGTAAAACATTTATCCTGAAATCCAAAATGTAGAAACTCAAATAACAAGATTTTTCTCCAAGCCTCATAAAATGGTAATTGGAGGAGAGGAAGCTGGCTTGCTAGAAAGACTCTAAAGTCTTATGTTACAGGGAACAGAGAAACAGAGATCGATACAGGCTCAGCTACCTTCTAGCTGTAGAAACCTGGGGAATTATTCTGCCCTCTCTGAGCTTAAGTTTTCTTATTAGTAGCATGTGACTAATGCCATTTGACTTTCCGGATTATTGTGAAATTTGTTAAAAGTCTACTATGTAAGCCTAATTTTGACCTGAAGCACCATAAATTTCTTAATGATGTGCCTTATGAAAATCAAAGACAAAGTTTTCTCCCAATGGTGTAGTGTTGGGTATTCTGAATATATTAGCAAAATCCAAAGACTTCTTGAGAGCCAGATCTTTGCAAAACTTAATGGACTAGATGTGTTCTTGCTGAATTCATTCGTTTACTTAATATAAAAATTACTTACCAGCTCTCATTACTTAGCTGAGTATAATTTAGTAGATAATACATTTTCTTAACCCATACATTAATGCAAATATTTAGGAAATATATGGCAAGACTTAGGGATGAGCTCAAAAACACAACCTAAAGTATTCCTTTTTAATAAAAAAATTAGAATTGTGAAAATAGCTTATAAAAATTTATGCCAAACCCATGTTTTGAGATGGTGTCAATACTTTAAAGAGAGTATGTAAAAAATAATTAAGATTTACTGAAAAATTCTATGAGCATAAAGGAGAGTTAAACAGGCTTTCTATAATGATTGGGGGTAAAAAGAATAAGACTCTACCCCCCTGTGGGTGGAGCCCTGAGGCAAAGCTCAGTTCCAGAAGATTAAGCACTTACAGACTGAAGAGGAAAATTTGGAAACTCATTATTTTTTATTAGTAAAACCAAAGGGATATTTTATGATATAATGAGGAAACTTCCCCAGCCTCACAACCAGGAAGCTTTAAGGCTCAGCCCGAAACTGCTTGAAGTCACTGGGACTCTCAGTATTCCCCTTAAGGTAAACATTTCAAAAGCCTCAGCTATGCTCACAAGCTCTCATTAGTGCAAGGCCATTTTCTCCGACAGTCTTTTGAACCACGCTTTTTAAAACTACTGTGTCTGCTCCCAAATTACATCTCAGTAATCCCCGCTTTCTCTGCAGTCATTCTTTCCCAGGGGCTCCCACTCCCAGATCAGCTGAAGTTTCTACAGTCATAGATCCCTCCCAGGAAAGGTTGGGTGAAGAGCCACCTACCTGCCAATGCATGTTTGTGTGGAATGTATTAATTGCCCCAGGGAGCTCCATTGAACCCTTTTAGAGTTGTAAATTTCATGCTTACACGAATCACTTCCTCTCCCCTAATTTTACATGCCGGTTCACCTGCCTCCTCTTTCTTAACTGCCAACGCTGACATCTTAACTTTGACTCTACTCGGAGCCAGAAGAGAATGGCATGGAATAAATTCAATTCTTGTCTCTGTTTTCCCAACACATTAAGTCTGTCACCCTCTTTTAGTGTGCATTCAATCAGCATCCCTTAGGTCTCCATTTCTAATTGTTTGGGCAATATATCCTCTAGTGCCTTTTACCCTTAGGTTATTGTAGAAATGGAAAGTTTCTCTCCCTTGAGATCTAGGGCAGCATTGTAATGATGGACAATGGAATGTGTGAGGACAGCCCAGAGCCGAACAATGCATGTGAGAAAAAATAGAGAACTTCGTAGTGTTTCTTTATCTGACAGAGTGGAGCAATCATCATTAATAAAGTTTACTTGTATGAATTATTCACAGCCTTAATGAAACATTAGAAACTTAGACAGACATAATATTGTGGATTATACAACTGTCCTTGGAGCCAATTGAGTGAGTTTCAGAGTAAATGTAAACCCATGGCTAGCTGAATAACCTTTATATGAACCTTCTTTTCTTTTCTTCATTTATAAAATGAGGATAATAATTCCTGTTAAACCATGTTTCAGTGTTGCTGTGGGAATCAAATAAAAATGCATTAACAAGTGAAGTGAAATGTGAAAAGCATAACCAAATGGCAATTCAATAATACTATTACATCCTGAAATTTGTCATGTTAAAAGGGGACTATGTATCATGAGAAACAAAAGCAGTTTTCCTTTAGGAAAATTAATTAGTCTTCAATCAGGGACTCGCACATTGTTGGTAGATGAGAGATATGCATTGAGTTGAAATTCAAGTCAGAGATAAATAAATTTGAAACTCATTTTATAGTGTGTGACCATCAGAATTGTTTAGCTCCTTGAAGTCTTGTTTTTTTCTCCAAAAAATTAGGATAATGTGAGTAGGTACAGGTTGCATATCTCTTATCTGAAATGCTTGGGACAAGAATTGTTTTGGATCTTGGGTTTGTTTTTTTTTTCTTTTTTTTTGGAAGATATGCATGTACATAATGAGATACCTCAGGGATAGAATCCAAGCTTCTACACAAATTCATGTATACCTTATACACAGCCTGAAGGTAAATATCATGATATTTCAATAATTTTTTGTATAAAACTCAGCTTCATAGTTTGGTATTCCACACCTGTGGTGTCCTGTCAATACTTGAAAAGTTTTGGATTTTGGAACATATGATATTTTGGTTTGAGGATGAACCTGTACTTTGTAAGGTTGGGTGAATTAAATGCAGGCTATGATCTGATTGTGTTACTGCAAATTCATATGTTGAAAACTAATTGTTATGTAATGACATTAAAAGGTGGAGCTTTGGAAAGTGATTAGATCATGAGAGCAAAGTCCTCATGAATGGGATCAGTGCCCTCATTAAAGAGGAAGGCACTATCTGTAAGGAATTAGCCCTTCACAGCCACTGAATCTATAGGTACCTTGACCTTGCACTTCCCAGCCTGCAGAACTATGCACTATAAAGTGATACTGTTTATGATTTACCTCGTCTGAAGTTTTTCCTTATAGCACACTGAACAGGCTAAGAAAGTGAACTCACATGTGCTGGATGCGGTGCCTGGCACATGGTGCTCAAAAAATGATTTTAAATATATATACATATATATATATATACATATGTATATATATAT
>PVHX01020033.1:0-32941 GCA_004024805.1 Geosciurus inauris
TGTGCCTGGACAGCCGGCTCTCCCCAGGGGCAGGCCCGCCCAGTCACACAGCAGGACCTGTGCCTGGACAGCCGGCTCTCCCCAGGGGCAGGCCCGCCCAGTCACACAGCAGGACCTGTGCCTGGACAGCCGGCTCTCCCCAGGGGCAGGCCCGCCCAGTCACACAGCAGGACCTGTGCCTGGACAGCCGGCTCTCCCCAGGGACAGGCCCGCCCAGTCACACAGCAGGACGTGTGCCTGGACAGCCGGCTCTCCCCAGGGGCAGGCCCGCCCAGTCACACAGCAGGACGTGTGCCTGGACAGCCGGCTCTCCCCAGGGGCAGGCCCGCCCAGTCACACAGCAGGACCTGTGCCTGGACAGCCGGCTCTCCCCAGGGACAGGTCCGCCCAGTCATATAGCAGAGCGTGTGCCTGGGGGGGCCTGGCTGAGTCTGGAAGAGCAGCCCGTGTGAACGCAGCCCAGGTCGGCCTGAGCCGGGATCTGACAATGTCAGTCACCAGCGGTTGAGCTGGGCGGCTTGTTCAGCAAACGCCCGTTACACACGGGACGCAGGAATGGCGACCGCCAACTTCAGGTGAACCGAGGGGTGCAGCAGACAGCCAGAGCCAAGACGAGGGCCAAGGCTGAGACGCAGAATAGGGGGGTGTCTTTAGCCGGGTGCGGTGGCGCAAGCCTGTAATCTCAGCACTTAGGGAGGCTGAGACAGGAGGATCGCGAGTTCAAAGCCAGCCTCAGCAACGGTGAGGCCCTAAGCAACTTAGTGAGACCCTGTCTCTACATAAAACACAAAAAAATAGGGCTGGGGATGTGACTCAGTGGTCCAGTACCCCTGAGTTCACTCCGCAGTACCAAAAAAAAAAAAAAAAAAAAAAAGAAGGGTGTCTTTGGTCTTCCCTTCACATCTAAACCCTGGCGTTCAAGGAGAGGACAAATCCGAGGTCTGTGTGGGATGCATTCCTTCTGGGACCACATCATCCATTATTCACTGTCTGGTGTCTGCAAGGGGGATGTGCCACTGCCAGACAGCAGTTGTGGAACAATGTTACTTTGGGGACTTATCTCAGAGTACCATCTCTTTCCCCCTTGGCCAAAGAGTAGATATTGGGAGGAAAATCATGTCTCCTCACCTCTGATGGAAAAGTGTTAGCCCTCAGCGGCACACCTGAGTGGAGCTGGTCTGTATTGAGAAGTCCCAGAAGCTTAAAACAGAATGAGTTTTGAAGGTTTAGTGCCAAAAGTACATATAATTAATTAATAATTTTACATTGGTCACGTATTACAATGAAAATGTTTCAGATATGTTGGGTTAAAGAAATTATTATAATTCATTTCACTTGTTTCATTTATTATGTGAGCACTAAAATTTCAAAGTTACACGTGTGGCTCATATTTCAGGTTCATGGACAGTGCTGCTGTAGTGGGTTTTCACCTTTTGCAGCAGAGATCAGGATGCCTCTTCAAGTTACAAGAGCATAAGCTGGGTGTGGTGGCTCATGCCTGTATTCCCAGTTGCTTGGGTGCAGCAGGAGGATCAAAAGTTTGAGGTCAGACTCAGCAACTTAGTGGGACCCTGTCTTAAAATAAATCTTAATAAGGACTGGGGATGTAGCTCAGTGACAAACTGCCCCAGGATTCAGTCACACACAAGCACACACACTACCAAAACATGAAGTTTATAAAACTTGAAGATTAAAATTAATTCTCACTGGGGGCTGGGGTGGTGGCTCAGTGGTAGAGTGCTTACCTTGCACGCTTGAGGCACTGGGTTCGATCCTCAGCACCACATACAAAAATACATAAATAAATAAAGGTTTAAAAAGATTAATTCTCACTGTATTATTTACATTTGTGAATATATATTGTTGATTGTTACTGGTAGATTGACATAACCTTACATTCCAGGTGAACGTTACTTGTCCCTTTGCAAGGTTAGCTATTCTCAAAGTAGGTAGCTGTGTCTAAAAAGGGTCGTAGCCAAGAATCTGTCAATCTGTGTTCTGCAGCCAGACTTTGAATTTATTCACCTGACATTCAGGGTTAGAGGAATCTGATTCTGTAGCTTTTTGCTCTCCTGGTTGATGGGATGAGAATTATCCAATCAGAGGAATAAACAGATAACAGGGGTGGGCTTCATAATGTTGGAGGTTTTGTCTCTGGCCCAAGCAGAGCTCTGAATCCATCTTCAGGTTCTCTGATATGTGGGTGGTTTTGTCATTCTGACCTTCAGGCACTGGAAGATTTGTACAGATGTTGCCTGGACAAACCAGAAGCCAGAAAATATTTATGTCTGCAGGAGATTAGTGTTATTTTGAAGCAACGAGAACTGGCTATGGGGACCTGGGCTTTTCTAAGGTCAGGGGTTGAGTCTGAATTCCATTTCAATACTAGGACAGCTTAATATTTTGTTCTCTGAGGTCTCATGGTGAGGCTGACTAGCAGCCAGGGCCCTGGTTGTTTTGTCCTGTGCCTCATTGGTTACCTTTGAGTGATCTGGAGTCCTCTCTGGGCAGCTCCTTCCCTGTACTGTACACTGACCCAGAATGGGTGATGAAGACAGGGAGGGTCATCATGGGAGAATCCTGACCCATGTAAGGGATTCATATTTGGAGTAGCTGTGGTCTCTAGCATTTCTTGTCTCTTTCGTACCCTGAGGCCACCCATTCTGTACCATGCTTTCCAAGTCTGTGAAAAACATGCTCTTTCTAAATACTGTATTCCTCTCTCCAGTTCACTACTTATTAGATGTTTTTCCATGCTACATTTCAAATAAAAAAGTATTGTGATTTATTTTATTTTTCATTTTTAATATTTTAGTATTTTTTATTCTAGTTAGTTATGCATGACACTAGATTGTACTTTGATGCATCATATATAGATGGAATATAATTCCTCATTCTTCTGGTTATACATGATGTAGAATCACACTGGTCATACAGTTACATATTTACATAGGGTAACAATGTCTTTCTATGTTTTCTACCCCTCCCCTCCCCTCCCTTCACTCCCCTCTGCCTAGTCTAACCCTGTTTTCCCTAGCCCCCTTATCGTTAATTAGCATCCACATATCTGAGAAAGCATTCAGCCTTTGGTTTTTTTGGGGATTGGCTCATTTCACTTAGCATGATATTCTCCAGCTCCATCCATTTACAGGCAAATGTGATAATTTCATTCTTCTTTAAGGATGAGTAGTATATTTCTTCTGTGAAGTGTCTGTTCAGCTCCTCAGCCCATTTATTGATTGGTGGTTTTTTTGTGTTTTTTTTGGTGTTAAATTTTTTGAGTTCTTTATTTATCCTGGAGATTAGTGCTCTGTAGATTAGTGCTCTGTCAGATGTGTGTGTGGCAAAAATTTGCTCCCAGAATGTAGGCTCTCTGTTCACTTCATTGATTGTTTCTTTTGCTGAGAAGAAGTTTTTAGTTTGAATCCATCTCATTTATTGATTCTCATTTTACTTCTTGTGCTATAGGAGTCTTTTTAAGGAAGTAAATTCCTAAACTGACATGGTGAAGATTTGGGCCTACTTTTTCTTCTGTTAGGCACAGGGTCTCTGGTCTAATTCCTAGGTCCTTGATCCACTTGGAGTTAAGTTTTGTGCATAGTGAGTGATAGGGGTTTAGTTTCATTTTGTTACTTGTGTATTCCAATTTTCCCAGCACCATTTGTTGAATAGGCTATCTTTTCTCCAATGTACGTGTTTGGCACCTTTGTCTAATATAAGATAACTGTACTTAGGTGCGTTTGTCTCTGTGTCTTCTGTTCTGTACCATGGGTCTACATGTCTATTTTGGTGCCACTACAATGCCATTTTTGTTACTGCAGCTTTGTAGTATAGTTTAAGGTCTGGTATTGTGATGCCTCCTGTTTCATTCTTCTTGCTAAGGATTGCTTTGACTATTATGGGTCTTTTATTCTTCCAAATGAATTTCATGATTGCTTTTTCTATTTCAATAAGTAATGATGTTGGGATTTTAATTGGAATCACATTGAATCTGTATAGTGTTTTGGATAGTATGACCATTTTGACAAAATTGATTCTGCCTATCCAAGAGCATGGGAGATTTTTTCATCTTCTAAGGTCTTCTTCAGTTTCTTTCTTCAGTGTCTTGTAGTTTTTATTGTAGAAGTCTTTTCACCTCTTCTGTTAGATTGATTCCCAAGCATTTTGTGTGTGTGTGTGCACATGGCTATTATGAATGGGGTAGTTTTCCTAATTTCTCTTTCAATAAATTCATCACTGATATATAGGAAAGTGTTTGATTTATGTGTGTTAATTTTTTTTAGCTGTAGATGGATGCAATATCTTTATTTTATTTATTTATTCTTATGTGGTGCTGAGGATCGAACCCGGTGACTCACGCATGCAAGGCAAGCGCTCCACCACTGAGCTACAGCCCCAGCCCCATGTGTGTTAATTTTATATCCTGCTACTTGGCTGAATTTATTTATGAGTTCTAGAAGTTTTCTGGTGGAATTTTTTGGGTCTTGTAAGTGTAGAATTATGTCATCAGCAGATAGTGATAGTTTTGAGTTCTTATTTTCTTATTCGTATCCCTTTAAATTATTTCTTTTGCCTAATTGCTCTGAGTGGAGTTTCTATGATCATGTTCAGTAGTAGTGAAAGATAGCATCTTTGTCTTGTTCCAGCTTTTAGAGGGAAGGCTTTTAATTTTTGTTTGTTTAGAATTATGTTGTCCTTGTGTTTAACACATATAGGTTTTACAATGTTGAGGTATGTTTCTACTATTCCTAGATTTTCTAATGTTTTGAATATGAAGGGTTGCTGTGTTTTGTTATGTGCTTTTTATGCATCTATTGAGAAGATCATACAGGTTTTTTTTTTTTAAGTCTATTGATGTGATGAATTACCTTATTGGTTTCCATATATTGAACCAACCTTGCATCCCTGGGATAAACCCTACTTGATTGTAGTGCACTATCCTTTTATATGTTTTTTTATGTGATTTGCCAGGTTTTTATTGAGAATTTATGTGTCTGTGTTCATTAGGGATATTGGTCCAAAGTTTTCTTTCTTTGATATGTCTTTGTCTGGTTTTGGTATCAGGGTGATATTAGCCTCATAGAATGAATTTGGAAGGATTACCTTCTTTTTTATTTCATGGAATATTTTGAGGAGTATTGGTGTTAATTTTTCTTTGAAAGTCTTGTAGAACTTGGCTGAGAATCCATCTCGTCTTGAGCTTTTCTTGATTGGTAGTCTTCTGATGGTGTTTTTCTATATTATTACTTGTAATTGATCTGTTTAAATCTTTTATGTCCTCCTGATTCAGTTTGGGTAGGTCATATATCTCTACAAATTTGTTGATGTCTTCAAGATTTTCTATTTTATTAGAGTATAAATTTTCAAAATAGTTTCTAATTACTTTCTGTATTTCAGTCATGTCTGTTGTGATATTTTCTTTTGCAATCAGCTTTTTGTTTTATCAATTTTTGAATTGTTTCTTGTGTTTCAATTTCGTTGATTTCAGCTCTGATTCTATTTTAGTAATCTGAGTTTTCTTCCTTTTTCTCTTTGTTAGTGTTGCAAAGGGTTTATTAATTTTATTTATTTTTCCAAAGAATTAACTTTTTTTTTTCAAATGTTTATTTTTTAGTTGTAGGTGACAGAATATCTTTATTTTATTTTTATGTGGTGCTGAGGATCGAACCCAGTGCCTTATGCGTGCTAGGCGAGCACGCTACCACTGCGCCATAATCCCAGCCCCTCAAAGAATTAACTTTTTGTTTAGTCAATTTTTTGAATTGTTTCTTTTGTTTCAATATCATTGATTTTAGCTCTGATTTTAATTATGTCCTGTCTTCTACTGTTTTTGGTGTTGATTTTTCTCTTCTTTTTCTAGACCTTTGATATGTAATGTTAAATCATTTATTCTTTTAATGAATGAGCTTAATGCAATGAATTTTTCTCATAGCACTGCCCTCATGGAGTCCCCCAAAATTTTGGTATGTTTTATCACTATTCTCATTTACCTCTAAGTATTTTTTTATTTCATCCCTTATTTCTTCTGTCTCGCCCTCATGGTGTCCCAAAAATTTTGGTATGTTGTATCACTATTCTCATTTACTTCTAAGTATTTTTAATTTAATCCCTGATTTCTTCTTTCATTCATTTGCCATTCAATAGTGTATTATTTTATCTCCAGGTGTTAAAGTAGCTTCCATTTTTTATTCTATCATTGATTTCTAATTTTATTTCATTATGATCAGATAGGATGAAGGGTATTGTCTCTTTTATTTTTTATTTTTTTGTATTTGCTAAGAGTTACTTTATGGCATAAGATATGGTCTATTTTAAAGAAGGATCTGTGTGCTGCTGAGAATAAATTGTATTCACTTATTGATGAATGAAATATTCTACATGTTTGTTAAGTCTGAATTATTGATTGTATTATTTCTAGAGATTATTTAGTTTTTAATTGAATTGCGTTAAAGTCACCCAGTATTTTTGTGTTGTGGTCTATTTAATTCTTGAAATCAAGAAGGGTTTGTTCGATCTATGTGTATGCTCCATTGTTTGGGGCATAAATATTTATAACTGCTATGTCTTGTTGATGTGTATTTCCCTTAAGCAGTATGAAATGTTTTTTTGTCACTTGTGAGTAACTTTAGCTTGAAGTCTGCTTGATCTGAGGATAGAAACCCATTCTTGTTTATGTGATCTGTTAGTAATATGATTTCCCATCCAATCAGCGGATGTCTTTGTCTATGAGGTAAGTCTCTTGGAGGTGACATATTGTTGGGTCTTGGTTTTTAATCTAATCTACTAGTCTGTGACTTTTTTTTTTTTTTAATATTTTTTTAGTTATACATGGACACAGGGTCTTTATTTTGTTTACTTATTTTTATGTGGTGCTGAGGATCGAACCCAGTGCCTCACACGTGCAAGGCAAGCGCTCTGCCACTGAGCCACAACCTCAGCCCCCAGTCTATGACTTTTGATTGATGAGTTTAGGTTGTTAAGATTCAAGCTTGTTGTTTAGATATGATTTGTATTCTTTGTTATTTTGGTTTATTTCTGGTTTTTAATTGGACTCAGTTTCTCCTTTGGTTGACTCTTCCTTTAGTATCATTTCTTTCCGCTGGTTTCTCCTTCATATTCATGGACTATCTTGTTGAGAATGTTCTTTAGTACAGGCTTTCTAGTTGTGAATTCTTTTAACTTTGTTTATCATAAAAGGTTTTATTTCATCTTCAAATCTGAAACTTAATTTTGCTGGATATAAAATTCTTGGTTGGCATCCATTTTCTTTCAGAGCTTGAAACATATTATTCCAGGACCTCCTAGCTTTGACATTCTGGGCTGAGATCTGAACTGGTTTCCCCCTATACATAATTTGATTTTTTTTTTTCTCATGGCCTTTAAGATTTTATCCTTATTCTGTGCATTAGTCATTCTCATTATAATTGTCTTGGTGTGGGTCTGCTGTAATTTTGTACATTTGGGGTCCTGTAAGCCTCTCGTATTTGATTTTTCATTTCATTCTTTAAGTTTGAGAAATTTTCTAATATTATGTCATTGAAAACGTGTGCATTTCTTTGGTTTCCATCTCCACTCTTTCTTCTATCCTGATAATTCTTAAATTTAGTCTTTTCATGTTATCCCATAGTTCTTGGAAGTTCTGTTTATGGTTTCTTACCATCTTCTCTGCATGGTTAATTTTATTTTTGAGATTATATATTTTGTCTTTATTACCTGAGGTTCTGTCTTCCAAGTAGTCTAGTCTGTTGGTGATGCTTTCTATTGAATATATAATTTGGTTTATTGCTTTCTTTATTTTGAGGATTTCTGCTTGTTTTTCCACAGTCTCTCTATTGGAGTGGTCTCTAATGCGGTATTTCTTGTGGACTTGACACCCTTTGGAGGAGAGCTTTGACAGACACCTGTTCCCACTGCATGTGGTTTCTTGGCATGATTTAGATCCTGTCTTTTTAAGATGTCATTTCTCTTTTCTGTTTCTCTGTATGTTGGAGTCTCCAGGATAAATGTTACTTCCACTGGATATGCAGTGTTTTGCTCACTTTTTGGGCCACTCTGCAGTAAAAGATAGCCTGTTGTTACTTTGCCCTAAGGTGGGGTACTGGTGTCTTAGAATCAGCTGCTACCAGAGGACTCTAGTCTTTTTCTGAAGTATTTTCTGTTCTGGTAGAATAAGACAGACTCATGCAGAGATGGTGTCTCCCAGGACAGGTAAATATCTGCAAGTTTCTATGACACAGGGCATTTGGGTAAACTCTGCTTGTGAATCATAGGAAGATTATGTTTTTACATATGGAGCCTTAGTGTGTTACCTTAGTCACTGGACTCATTGAATGCAAAAGACACTGTTCTAAATTCCTTCCTGAATAGTCCATTGAAGGCATGCATGACCCTCAGCAGTGGGGCTTGAAGATATCTACCAAGGCGCCCTTCCCACAACGAGCACTCTTGTGGAAATGTTTTATCAGGAGCAGGCCAATGCTTCAGGCAAAAGTGTGAGCCCATAGGAGTCTCTGCATTTGCAAGTATTATTCCAGAAGTCAAAATTTTCTTTGCCCTTTTTCTTACCCTCATCAGTATGAAAAAGGTTTGCATTGGTGTGATTGAAGCTGAGGTCCAGGACCCTGATGAAGAGTTTGTTTTTTCTTGCCCTTTTGGTTCCTCCCTCAGCAGCCCGGTTTCTCCAGGTCACGTAGATGTCAACCTTCTGATGACCAGGATAGGGCATGATTACCACATGCTTTGGTGTGCCCATAGCCTACATTAATGCCAGTATTTTCAAGGGCATGCTTAATGCCATTGTTCTTAGCCGCAAGCACTCCTCTTTCCTTGCAGATAGCTCCATGTGCGTATAGTCTCGTGAGAGCACATTTTGAGTCAGTGTAAATGCTTACCTGCTTTCCTTTGGTCAGTGAGATCTCTTCTCAGAGAAATTAGCTTGCCTTTCTGGGTTGCTGTTCTAGTTGCAGAGCCTCAGCTTTAAATATCAGTTGTTCCTTGACTGCAGAGTAGCCAGCTATCCACTGGTCATTGTCCATGAACTGGCTTCTGTCAGTGAAGAGGCCCAGCCTGGCTCAATGATAGGTACTGAAGCAAAAAGCACTTCCTGCAGAGTCTCCAAGCTTTCCAAGGAGTCATGCTGTAGTGCCCATTACCATCTGCTGGCAACAGAGTTGCTTGATTTAAAGTGTCATGGTTTCTCTTGAGGTTGACATTTGAATTGTCCGGTAGAATGGCCTGGAATCTCCTTACCCTCCCAGCAGTGGCTGGCACCCATCCTTCTGTTTGAGCAGCACCAGGACTTGATGAGGAGCACACAGAGTAATGGGTTGTCCTAGAGTGGGTTTCTCAACCTCTTGTAGTAAATCACAAGTGGCAGGAATGCCACAAAGGCAGGAGGACCCTCCTTTTACTGTGTAGTCAAGCTGTTGTGACAGGTAGGCTACTGGTCAGTGTCTCTGATATCTGTGTGAGAACTGCAAGGGTTGGTGCCTTATTTCTCATTCATATATATTATTGATGCTTTGTGAGTCAGGCAGGCCTAGGGCAAGGACTGACATGAGGCTTTGTTCAACCTGTCAAAGGCAGCTTGGCTTTCTGGTGTACAATCCTATGTTTGATTACTATTCCTTTTAGGGCTTCATACAGACATTTAGGTACTAGTCAAAATTTGTGGACCAAAATATGGCAAAACCAACAGATTCCTAGGAACATGCATAACTGTCTCTTGTTCCTGACTTCTTAATATAGCTTGCTTTCCATCTGACATTGAAGTTCAGGGTTACTGGCTAATTGAGTATTCCTAATAGTGACTTCCTTTTTACAAAGTGAGCCTTTCTGGTGGACACATCATATACATATGAGGTACGGTGGCTTACTACAGCAGTAGTATTTGAAAGGTGGTGTTCTTTCTTGGTGTTGGCACTAACCAGGTCATCCACAGATTGCAAAAGGAGTTCTTTATCCAGCTGTAACCCTCACAGCTAACACTTTTGCTATACACATTAAACAAAATTGAAGAGATTTAAAATCCTTAAGGTAAGACATTCTAGCAATACTGGATGGTTTACTTTTGTGTTGAAGTCCTGTCACTCAAAAGCAAATCATAATTACTAATTCCTTTTCAGTGGGATGCAAAATCTTTCCTCTATTAAATGTAGTGCTTTGAACCATCCATAGTTTCCCGGCATTGCAGTTTTCAAGGTGTATGTATTATGTCCTGTGAGCTAAATATCCTAAGCAACGTTAGTTACAGCTCTTAGGTATTATTGCACATATCAGTATGCATCAGTATAAGGGTTATAGTGTTTTTTTATAAGGGTTATTTTGTTTTATTTTGTTTTAAAACAAGCCAGTCTGGAGTATTGCAGGGTATTTGGCAAAGTCAATTCCATCCGTGTGTTAAGAATCTGTCCACAGGAGGCTCGATCCCTCTCAGCACTTCTCTCCTAACTGGTACAGTTTCTTCTCGGGCAGGCGACCTCCTCCTTAAACAACATCTTGTTTGTCATGACGTCTGTCATCCTCCTCGCTGTCCATTGGGTCACACATCTTACTTTTTAGTGGACCTCCAGCAGAGCAGGCTGTTTCCTTTCCTGGGTGTCAAGTGGAGACTGGATCAGTATGTGCTCTGGTGGCCCTTGCAAGTGGAGCTATGGCTTTTGGGGTGACAAGGTCGTCTGAGTACTTAATTTACACAGCAGCACTCAGCCAGGAGATGCACTGGACAACCTGGCATGTACAACAACTGCCTCAGTCTTCATTTTCTAGATTTCGTTCTAGGGGTTGGAGCACAGGATGTAGTTGAGCCTGATTTGTCACTGTTAATAGTACAGTGTCATCAACTTCAAGTGAGTCCCCACTGTCAGTTGTACCCAGGGGCTCCTGCTGAGCTTGTTCTTAGTGTGGACATATTTCAATGGAGGGAGGCCCTTCCTGGGCTGTCTTTAGGCTTCCTTGATGATCTCTTTGTGGGTGCTTCCAACACAAGAGTGGGCTTTAGTTTCTGTTCTTCCCAGGCATTACCTTAAAGGAAATATCAGCTGTGAGGGGTTCATGTCAGTTTGCCCCCACTGCCCATTAAAGCCTTTTTTCTATGCCCAGGGTAGTTTGGCCAATAAAATTCACATTGATCATACATTGATTTCATTGTATCAGGGATTGAACCTAGGGTCCCTTAACCACTGAGCAATATTTCCAGCTCTTTTTGTACTTTATTTTGAAATAGTGTCTCCTTAAGTTGCTCAGAGTCTTGCTAAATTGCTCAGGGCCCTCTAAGTTGTAGCTGGCCTCAAACTTGCAATTCTCCTACCTCAGCATCTCAAGTCACTGGGATTACAAGTGAGTACATCCACAGCTAGTCTATATAGAGATCTTGAGGGGCTTCCTTCTATAGAAACCAGCAGGGCCAAGAAGCAGTCGCCTGCATAACTGTGAACTCCAGGAGGCCATTGCACCTGCTGAGTTGTTTGGGAGAAGGCAGGACTCCATTCAGGGTCATCTTCTTTCAGTCAGAAGCTAAGAGGCTTAGAACACACAAGGTGGGGAAGCTTGCACCAGAGGCCTTGTCTTTCCTCAGCTGCCCTGCCTTGGTTGACAGTCAGGACCTGTGTGGTTGGACGTGGACTCCGAGGCCAGACAGGTGGCTCCTGTTCATCTCCACATGGGCACGAGCCCTGCTGCTTGTGGTGCAGCTGCAGTGCAGCCCGGGGAGCCCAGGGCCTTAAGCATTTTTAGTCAGAAATTAGCTGCTGCTTTTGTCCAGAGCCTGTGAGATTACAGATTTCTCTCCACTCTGGCCATCTGCTTTTATTCGCAGCTGTTTTTCCTTTTGGCAGTTTATCCTGCCCATCTTTCCGTACATTTAAGTTGATGGGATACTGTCATAGAAACAGTTGCTCTGCTCCTGTGCTGAGTGTCCCTTGAGCAAATGGGGTGTCCTGTAAATCTTCAACAGAGACCATCCCTGTCCCCAACTCAGTCTAGTGGTTCCACCACCCAGTGCCATCTTCTTTTGTATGTTTTCCCCTCTCTAGGGTAAATGCAGGGCAGAGGCCAAGTCCTCTTCACTCACTTCTGAAAGCCCTAGCACTTTCCAGGGATTTTCCTTTTGACAGAGGGCTCATTTTCCTGACCTACAGTCGGATGATCTGCAGCTTCCTGGGACAGGGCTGAGAAACAGTGCTGGGCAATCATTTGTTTTCTGGTGTCTTGCTGTCTTTGCTCACCAGAGGCAGTGCCTTTTTACACCATCAACTGAGTCTCAGGCCAGTTGGACTCCTCGTGCAACTACATGGATACCTGCACACGTACAGTTTCTTCTAATTACCTACCTCTGACAGACCAATTCCAGCAGCAAGAGTATAGTAATTAAGAAAGTCATTCAGGGGCCTGGGGCTGTAGCTCAGTGGTAGAGCGCTTGTGTAGCATGTGTGAGGCACTGGGTTCGATCCTCAGCACTACATATAAATAATAAATGAATAAAATAAAGATCCATCAACAACAACAACAACAAAAAAAGAAAGTCATTCAGTGGCCTGATTGTTACACTGAAATATCATTCTTGTTTTGACAAAATTATAACTATTTGTGGCCCTCTAATGCAGGATTGTCTATATGTGGGATCAGTGCAGCATTGCCCATGTCCTAAAGGGCCAGCAATATTCAATCAAAAACAGAGACAATGAGTGGATCCCACAAACCAGGGCCAACAGAAGGGACCCTTTAAAACAGGCCAGATGGGGGAATATTTCCTCGGTCCCCGACTGCCAGTTAACCACCTCTGACACCATTGGTTCCACAGATGTCCACAGAAAGAGGGACCAGATGTTCCCCTGTACAGGACCAGCTGTGTGAAATCAAGGGTCCCAGTGTACACACTGGAGGAGCTCACCAGATGTCCTGTTGGCCTGACGTCACTGCATTCAGTTTCCTTTCCCCACAGTAGACCCATGGGGCAGAAACCACACCATTCAGGGAGAGAAGCAGGAGGTCCCTGAAGCCAAGGAGCCTTGGCAGCTGCTGGGAAGCCCCTCAGACCCTCCCTTTACTTACAGGAACAGCTCCTCCAGGACAACCTGAGGCACCTCACCTGTCTCCTAATTCTCCATGCTGGGCTGTCAATGAGCTCATCAGCCACCTTGATCCTCAGTGTGGAAGTGGGGTTGCTCACAGTGCCAGACCTGCCCAAGAAGGCTGGAGGAGGGCACTCTCAGTTTTCTTCATTCGATATCAAATTTTGGTCCTTGTCACCAATCTGGATCCAATAATGAGAACAGGTTATGAGAAAAAAGAAAAGAGATTTATTTTATTGCTTTGCTAACAAAAGACAAATACAGGGGACTCCTGGCCCAGAGGCTGTGACTCTAATTGCCAGGTGAACAAATGTCCTTTAAAGTGGTAACTCAAAGACTGCTTTTCCGCTGTGCCCTGTCGGGAGTCATAATTCCCTTGTAGCCTTCAGAAAGCTCTTTCCTAGAACTTGTCATGCCAGCCCTAAAGTCTGGATTTCTTGGTTCCTGTGGTACATGAGCTAAAGGACATGTAACCTCGTTTAAGTCCTGACTGAAGACATGAAGAAGGTTAATCTAATTTTCTGCATGGTTAGGGAGGCATAGAGAGAAAAGAGAAAGGAAAAAACGTCACTTTAAAAATAAGCCACAGTGGTAGGGCAGCAAGGGTTATGTTCAAAGTATGAAATAGACCCTGTTTACATTCCTGTGGATAAGCAAATAAAACATCTGGCATGTAGGAATGTGTGGGGTTAATAAAGAATAGAAAATTCAGATCCAGCTGGGCATCCTGGCAGATAACAGTAATCCCAGGGGTTTGGGCAGGATGCAAGAAGTTCACAAGTTCAAGGTCAGCCTGGGGAACATAGTGAAACCATGAAAGATCAAAACCATAGAGGTGGCTAGGGATGTAGCCCAGTTGTGAAGTGCCCCTGGGTTCAGTCCCCAGTACCAAGAAAAAATTCAGGTGTAAAATTAAAGATCTTTTATCATTAATCCAGCATGAACAGAAATGGTACAGAAAAAGAATGTGTGTTGGCTGAGGCAGAGGTGGATCAGACTCCATTGGGCTGCAGGCAGAATCCTTCAGCTCTTCCTCCATGAAGTCCTGTGGCACTCAAGAAGTCATAGATCTTGGGCTGGGATTGTAGCACAGCAGTAGAGCGCTTGCCTCCCATGCGTGAGGCCCTGGGTTCGATCCTCAGCACCACATACAAAGCAATAAAATAAAGACATTGTGTCCATCTACAACTAAAAAAAATATTAAAAAAAAAAGAAGTCATAGATCTTATCATCAGGATATTAGAGTTTAATAGTAAATCATGTGAGATAAGATTTGGGAAATCCTAGAATCATTCACATGATTTATGTTTTAATAAATATTTGTTATAATGGAGGTAACAGTCAAATGTTACACTTATTTTCTGAAAAACATAGATGCTTTCTTTTCCTCTTGAGGTATGAATACAAATACTTTACACACTTGTTGCCTCCCATGGACATAAACACTTTGGCCAGGCATGGTGGCTGGTGCATGCCTGAAATGCCAGCTACTCAGGAGGCTAATGTAGGAGGATTGTAAGTTGGAGATCAGCCTTGGAAGCTTAGAGACACTATGTCTCAAAATAAAGTGAAAAGGGCTATGGATATTCATAGGGGTATATCTGTAAATAGCCCCTGAATTCAGCCTCCACTACAAGACAAAATTGCACAAAGTGTGTATACTTTTACCCAATAAGTAGTGAGTTCTTTCTCTATTAAAACTAAATGAATAAAAATGGGAAGCAGAGTAGTCTGAGCTCAGTTACTTGTAGTTCAGTTAATCTTGAGCCTGCAAAAGGTCCCTAGAACCCATGTATTTTGTTTCTTGAGACCCATGTTTTCCAGATATGGATTTGAATTTTAGGCCATCACTCCTGAGAAGGAGTCCTAGAGAAGGAAGAGAAAGATAGAGTTGGTTTCCAGGTGTGTGGCCCAGGCCAGCAGTGGCACTGAATTCACTTCCCAAAGTACCTTCTATTTACAATGTACAGACTTACTTCTCTACCATTCAGGTTTGTGTTTAACATGTTTAAGCCACTTTACTTCCTTTTCTTCTTAGAATAGTCAGCTTTAACTCTTTAAAATATATATTCCCAGGGGCTGGAGTTGTAGCTCAGTGGTAGAGTGCTTGCCTAAAATGTGTGAGGCACTGGGTTCAAATCTCAGCACTGCATATAAATAAGATATAATAAAGGTCTGTCGACAACCAAGAAAATATTTAAAAAGATATATATATATATATATTCCCAGATATAACCCCTGTATCAGAAGCCTTCTATTCATACACTTTGTTCTAAGCCATGCCAGGTATACATGACCTGCAGGATTGAAAAGTTTTTCTTTTTGATAAATGGACATCAGAAAGTCTTGGTGTCTTAGATTCTAATTGCAGATATTTTGGGGTCATTAGATGTTGCTAAGAAGTGAACCATGATTTGTTTTCTTTCATTTAGGTGCTGCATCATCTAATAAAATGCACATTTGTTGTTCTAAAAAACTTAGTAAGTCCTAAGAGAACGTAATGATTAGAAGAGACTCAATCTCTACAATGCCAAGGAAAGTCTACTAAAATACCCTGTTAGTGGTTACAGAGTATGGGACACATACAGCTCAAACATGACATAATACTAGTGTGTTCTCATGAGGACATTCACAGTGTATGTTATATTTTATGTCATTTGGTTTTGATTTGGTCAGTGTTATAGCAGTGACAAGGTGTCCTTTTATGTTGATTGACACTTTGTACCTATTCATTCTGTTATAGCTGTTGTATTGCTTATTTGCTTGGTATAAATGCATCTGTCAGATTTTCCCTATAAAGTTATTTTTTTCTCTTTTTCTTAAGGCATCTTGGTAGGATTTTCTAAATAATCTACATTAATCATCATATTGGATACAGTAACTGTTCTTCCTTAGTAATTGTTCTTTTTTCCTTGCTTTGGGAAATGAAGCCTCTGGCTGCCTTTTGTGTTTAATGGAGACAGTGGCTTTATTACTGGAGACCTGAAGCAGACCACAGTCCTTTAGGCTTTCATTTTATTCTACCTACAGCTCACAGACATACTCCTAATAGCATACTTGCATTTTCTATGAAAGAAACAAGAAGCGTATCTTTCCAAATTTCTGTAAATTATAAAGTGTACTTCAAAATAAATTTTCAACAACAGGAACAGCCTGTAATCCCAGTACTTAGGGAGGCTGAGGCAGGAGGATTGCGAGTTCAAAGCCAGCCTCAGCAGTGGCAAGGTGCTAAGCAACTCAGTGAGACCCTGTCTCTACATAAAACACAAAATAGGTCTGGGGATGTGGCTCAGTGGTCAAGGGCCCCTGAGTTCAATCCCCAGTACCAAAAAAAGGAACAAAATGAAGAGTATAAAAGACTCAGTAACTGTGACTCTTATTTTATTCCCTTTCCTTAAATATGTGTATCTCAAGACTGTCTTTTAAAATATCATCCATCCCAAATTGATTTATATGTTTTACAACCCAGAATATATCTTATTTTTATTTATTTATTTATTTTTAAAAAATTTTTTTAGTGTAGATGGACACAGTGTCTCTATTTTATTGCTTTGTATGTGGTGCTGAGGATCAAACCCAGGGCCTCACGCATGCGAGACAAGAGCTCTATCACTGAGCCATAATCCCAGCCCTAAAATGTATATTCTTGTGTTGATGCCTTAATTTTACATTTTATTTCATAAAAGTGTAGTATGCACACTTTTTTGGGGGGCTTATGACACTCTTTCCTTAGATAACAGAGAATATCACTGTATTACAAAGTATTTTCTTGAATAATTAAAGTCACCTACTTGAGAGCAGTTCTACTAACTCTCATTTCATCTTCAGTCAACTTCCAAGCTCTGTGAAAGATCAAGTGGTCAATGTGCTATTAATTTGCCTATTCTTATTTCAGGAACTGTTGGAATTCAGGGATGTGGCCATTGATTTCTCTAAAGAGGAATGGGAATACCTGGAGCCTGCTCAGAGGGACTTATACAGAGAAGTGATGTTACAGAACTACAGAAACCTGGTCTCCCTGGGTGAGCAGAGCTTCCCTTCAGAATTGCTATTTGTATAATTTCCTTCCCTTGCAGAATATCATGTGGGAGCTTCTGCTCTTCATGGTGAGTTTCAGATTTTTGCTTTCAAGAAAAAGGCTTTGTGTTAGAAGAAAATGTTAATGCCATTTCTTTCAGTCCTTCATCTCTTTCTTGAGGTGATTTATGCCCTTCACTTTACATTAGTGTTATAGTAATTCAGTGATATGGAATGATGTGACCTACACATCAAAGTCCAATTTCTTCCCTTTATGGTACCAGAATAGAAGTATCACTAGTCACAGAAGAATCCCAAGAAGTAGTCATTTCATTTTCCAAAGAACATATTTTCTCTAAGCCGTATTTGGACACTTTCCTCTGGAGCAAAGTAGAGAGCCCTGAGCCATGTACCCAGATGGATAGAAATTCATGAAGCAGGGGCTGGGATTGTGGCTCAGCCGTAGAGCGCTTGCCTCGCATGCGTGAGACCCTGGGTTCGATCCTCAGCACCACATACAGAGCAATAAAATGGAGACATTGTGTCCATCTACAAAAAACTTAAAAAAAAAAAAAAAAAAAAGAAATTCATGAAGCAGAGGACACAGTTGAGAGGTCCAAAGGTCAAGGAGGAAGCCAAACCTCCAAACGTTGGTGGAGAAGTTGTTATACCATAGAAATGATTTTCTAGAAACTTAGGTTTATTTCTGTTGCTTTCATAGAAGGACATGTACTGCCCTGTGTTTAACGTGGTTCCATCCTCTTTAGCCTCCTCCTCCTCCACTGATGTTCCAGTGCATTCAGATTAACAGCCCAACACTCCCCTCTGCTTGTGAGGGGTCACAAGCAAAGATGCACTTCATTATTTAGGGCGTCTTTCAGAAATCTGCGCAACTTTCTAGACACCTCTAGGTGAAGCCATTGCAGTATATTAGCATCATAAAGCAGCTTCTCTAACATCACTTATATAATTATTCATTGAAATTCCCTTATCAGAGCTCATTATGAATATTTGCAATAAATTTTCTGTGGAATTTTTGTGCCATATAATGAATGTCAGTGATTGACAATGGCTGCTAAGTTTGGATATATATAGTCAGAGGTGAAAACTGTAGTGATATAAAACGGTTTGTAAAATAATACATCCATGGTTATTCAGAATTTTGTTGGTTAAATTTCCTTCTTTTTTCCTTTTTCGTGATTCATTTTATAGGGTAGATTTTATGTTACGGTGTAGGTTTCCTCATATCAGTTGATAATGTTTTTGTCTGCATTTTGTGATTCAGTGGAAATTTCCAGTATTTCACAAATTAGGGCAGTATAGGTTGAAAAGATATACTTGATCCTTGTTTCTATTGCCATTTAAACTATATTTGCTTCTGATTTTGTTTTTTTATTTTTGTTTCTATTGTCAATAAAATCATATTTGAGATAAAGTGGATTGTATTGTGTATAGATTTTTCTTTTAAAGCAAATTTTGCATATGATAATTATTGCCACACCAGCTTCTGATCACTTTTGTATATAATATCTTTATATTCCTTTGCCTTCATGTGGTCCTTGTATTCACAGTCCCCTGTCATCTGCACACAGATGTGATCTCTGTAAGTTTCCTTGCTTCTTGTATGTCCTTCACTTTCTTTTCTCTTTACTCTAACGTGGGATTCACTGGTTTTTGGTGACATCCTTTGACGTCTCTTCCATTTCCTTTTCTATGAGTATCTTGTCACTTTGGTATTTTATAAAAATCATTTTAAGCTTACACTATATTTTAAACTGGCCGCAAATTAACTTCAATTGTATAACAATTTAGTAAATGTATGTGTCCTTTGAAAATCATGTTGTTGATGGCAGTTATTTTTATACTACCTACTCATTAAAAGTTTATGATAAGGGGCTGGGATTGTAGCTCAGCGGTAGAGTGCTTGCCTTGCATGCGTGAGGCCCTGGGTTCGATCCTCAGCACCACATACAAAGCAATAAAATAAAGACATTGTGTCCATCAACAACTAAAAAAAAGTATTTAAAAAAAAAAGTTTATGATGATTTTTATGTTTTTGTCTTTTAAATTCTATTGAAAAAGTGTTTTATGATTCATCATTCTAGTACAATTGAATTTTATGTTGGTATATGATTTTTTTTTTAACCAGGAAAACACTAAAATTTCATATGACTTGTGTTGCTGTGCACATTTATTTATTTATTTATTTATTTTAAATATTTTTTTAGTTATAGATGGACACAATGTCTTTATTTTATTGCTTTGTATGTGGTGCTGAGGATCGAACCCAGGGCCTCACGCATGCGAGGCAAGCGCTCTACCACTGAGCTACAATCCAGCCCTGCTGTGCACATTTATTTTATTTTTCAATATGAAGAATTCACATTAGTATTTTTTGAAGGATAGGTGACATATGAAGTTTGGGTGCTGTATATATATTTAAAGTCTGTTTTTCCTCACGTCTGAAGGACAGTGTTTCTGGCTATGATACTCATCGCTGGTAACTGTTGTTTCAGCCCTGTGACCTGGTTGCCCAGTTCTTCCTGTAATGCAAGGCTTCTACTAGAAATTGGCTAATAATTGTATTTAAGTACCTATCTCACTGCCACTTCTTTTTCTTTGAGTGCTCTGAAGGGTCTGTGATTGTGAATATTAAGAAATTGAGTAAAATGTGCTTCACGTCTTCTTGTGTTTTTTCTACTTGGAGATAATTGAGTTTCTTGAATTTTGATATCTGTTTTATTGCTCATATTTATAATTTACCAGATTTTTTTTTAATGGACACTGGAGATCAAACTCAGTTGCTTTTCCATTGCTCTTTACCTCAGGTTTTTAATTTTTTATTTTTGACAATCTCACTGAGTTGCTGAGGCTGGCCTCAAATTTGTGATCCTCCTGGCTCATCCTCCCAAGTTACTAGGATTACAGCTGGCACAACCACCCCTGACTCTCTCAGACACTATTTTTTAAGAAAGTCTTCCAATTTTTGCTTGTTTCTACTAATGATTTTTTGTGAATTTTACTCAGTTTACTGGATTCTGGTTCAGTTCACTAAAATTATTTCAAATGATAATTTAAGTTCTTTGGGTAATTCATAAATCTTACCTTCTTAATGCTCAACTCCTAGAGTTTTATTTTGTTTTGTTCCTTTGACTAAGGCAGGAGTCCCTTTTCTGTTACCTTGTTTTTGGGGCGATTTTTTTCCCTTTTGTTTTTTCAGGGCAGACAACTGAACGTTGGTCCTTACGTGTGCCAGGCAAGTGCTCTGCCACTGAGCTAAATCACCAACCCTTGGGCTGGGGTCATGGCTCAGTGGTAGAGCGCTTGCCTCGCACGCGTGAGGCACTGGGTTCGCTCCTCAGTACCACATACAAAATACATAAATAAATAAAATAAAGGTTTTAAATAAATAAATAAATAAACCACCAACCCTCAAGTGTCACTTTTTCTTTGTGTACCATACTGTATTTGACTTGTCCATATAGAAATCAGCCAATAGTAGATTAATAGTCATTTCAGAAATCAATATGGAAGCTAGTAAAGAATTTAAAAATAGGCAAACACACTGCAACATTCTTGTAATCCCCGATACTTGGGATGATATGCAGAGTATTTTTTTTTGAGTCTTATCACAGCAGCTTAGTGACACCATGTCTCAAAATAAATAATCTTAAAATGGCTTGTGTTGTAACTCAGTGACATAGCACCCTTGGGCTTAATCCTAAGCACTACCCATAAAAAATTGAAAATAGAATGACCACATGATCCGGAAATGCAAGTTCTCAATAGGTTTCCAGAGGAGATTAAATCAGCATGTGGAAGAGAGACCTCCACTACTGTTTCAGTGTAAGCATTGTTCACCACAGTCAAGACATGGACTCAACGTTTGTACCCATCCATGGTTGTATGAATTAAAAAATACTATAATACACAGTTAACAATAGAAAAAGATATCTTTTTTTTTCTTTATTTCTTTTGTACCGGGGATTGAACTCAGGGGTAAATCAACTTATGAGCCACAACCCCAGCCCTATTTTGTGTTTTTATGAAAAAACAGGGTCTCACTGAGTTGCTTAGCCCATTGCTGTTGCTGAGGTTGGCTTTGAACTCACAATTCTTCTGTCTCAGCCTCCCAAAATGCTGGGATTACAGGTGTGTGCCACTGCACCTGGCTGAAAAGATATCTTGTCACTTAAAGTGACATGGGATGAATATGCAGGACTTTGCATTACATGAAATAAAGCAGACACAGAAAATCATTTGCAGCCTCATCTGACTCACATGTGGAACTCAGAAGTGCAGAGAGTAAAATGGCTACAAGTTACTATGTTTTGCAGTGTTGGTCGGTGTCTGCAAAATATTATTTTAATGAATGTAAAAGGTCAAGAGTTCTATTGTACCACATAGTAAGTACCGTGTATTATATTCTTTAGTGTGTGTGTGAGGGGGTACCATGTATTGAACACAGAAACATTTAACCACTGAGCAATGTACCCAGGAGTTTTTTATTTTTTATTTATTTTGAGTCAGCTTCTAAGTATGTTACTTATGGCCTCACTAAGTTGCTGAGGCTGGCTTTGAACTTGAGATCCTCCTGCCTCAGCCTCCTGAGTTGTGGAGATTATAGGCTGTACCACTGCTCCTGGCTAATGTATGGTGTATTCTTTATGAATCCTTAAAGAATGAATGCAATGTTTTCTAAGCACTAAAATGATATGTATATAAAATAATACATTTGTTCACTAGCTAGACTTAGTCATTTTACTATGTATTTCTATTTTAAAATACCATGAAATAGTTAATAAATACATGAAATTTAGTTTGTCAATGAAATCAGTCAGTAAATAACCAAAATTATAAAAATTAAAAAGCAAGTCATTTGTCTTGATTGCCATGTGTTGGTTTCATTCAGGTAGTACTGACATAGGCTATGTGTGTCTGTGTGTGTTTCCCATTAAAAAGATTTGTCCAGCTGGGCGCGGTGGCTCAAGCCTGTAATCCCAGCACTTAGGGAGGCTGAGACAGGAGAATCGCGAGTTCAAAGCCAGCCTCAGCAACAGCAATGGTGAGGCACTAAGCAACTCAGTGAGACCCTGTCTCTACATAAAACACAGAATAGGGCTGGGGATGTGGCTCAGTGGTCGAGTACCCGAGTTCAATCCCCAGTACCAAAAAAAAGAGATTTGTCCAGACTTCTCCTTAGAGACCATAGGATCTTTGTTCCTATGGAATTTCTGTGTTATTGTCATCTAAAATCTATCTCTTACATCCAGTCTCCACCATGGTAGATAGAAAGTGATTTTCAGATAGTCCTCAAAAAAGCCAGAAATCTTCATGTTTTACATTTCTCTTTTTCTCTTGAGAGAGAAGGGAATTCATAAATCTATCTTAATTGTACAATGCTATGTTCTGGAGGAGGCCTGTGGTGGATAAAAGTAACAAACTTTCCTTTCCTCTGCTATATTGCTCTTTTTAACAATATACACATCTTAGATACTGTGAACTCTCAGATGATCTGAGTAATTCTCACAAAGTAATTTTGTCTGTCCATTGTTATTTAGCTCATATATTTTTGCAGTAATGATGGCCTTTGATGTACTATTCTGCCACCCTGCTGATGTCTTGACAGCTGTAAGTTCATGTTATATTTGTGAAGTATATTCTCAGTATAATATGTAAAATAATTGTTATTTTTATTTATTTCAGCCATGACCTCTCATCATACCCAGGATATTTCACTAGAGCCCAGCATAGAACCTTTATTTAAAAAAGTGATAAAGAGAAGATGTGGAAATTGTAACCTTGACTGTTTACAACAAAAAAAAGTACAGGACAGTGCAGGTCAGAGGGAAGGTCAGAAACCATGTTATAAAGGACAAGACCAGTTAGTAGTGACTGTCCTTAATAAAAATTTTACTGTCAACAGACCTCAAGAATATTTAATAGCTCAGAAAAATAATCAGTTTATAACTGAAGGTCTAGTTTTTCAAAGGGATCATTTTGAAAATTTCTTTACAAACTGTCCATTATTCTGCAGTGAACAAAGAATTCCTTCTTGTGCCCAAACATACACTTTCAATGATGAGAATTCCCCTAGGTACTCATTACTGCTGAATCAAAATTCTGATATAGACTTCTGGAAAGTACACAACACGTGTGATAAAACAAGCAACACCTTCGGCCAGGTCTCTACACTTAGTGATTACCAGTGCACTTATGTTGGAGAAAACAGTTATGAATGTGGCAAAACACACAAGAACTTTAGCTTTGGTTGCAATAGAAGAAAACATCAGTGTGCTCCTTGTGCACAGAACTTTGACAAGGGTGACAAATGTGGGAAAATCTTTCCTCAGGGCTCAAAGAATATTACCCATCCAAGTACTCAGAGCCAAGAGAAGCCTTGTGAATGTGAGGAATGTGAGAGAGCTGCTAATCCAACTGCAAGCCCTCCTCAGGACAGTGGAGCTCATCCCGGAAGGGCCCCCCCAAAATTTAAGGAATCTACCCAAGCATGGAATTGCTCACTCCTTTCTAAACACCGCATGTACCATAACAGTGAACAACACTACAAAGTTAAGGAACGTGGCAAAACTTTTAATCAAGGACCACTGCCTGTTAAGCACCACAGAATTCATACTGGAGAGAAACCCTACAAGTGTGAAGAATGTTGCAGATCCTTTACAAATTGCTTGACCCTTTCTAAACACCTGAGATTGCACAGCAGTGAGGAAACCTACAAATGTAAAGAATGTAAAAAAGTTTTTAAGTATTTTTCAACCCTTATTCAACACCAAAAGATTCATACAGAAGAGAATCCCCATAGAAGTGAAGAATGTGGCAAAGGTCTTACTGAAGGAGGATACCTTAGTCAATATCAGAAAATTCATACTGGAGGAAAGCCCTACAAATGTGAAGAATGTAGCAAAACTTTTAATAAACCTTCATCCTTTATCAGACACCAGAGAATTCATACTGGAGAGAAGCCCTACAAATGTAAAGAATGTGGCAAAGCTTTTAATCGAAGATCACACCTTACTCAACACCAGACAATTCATACTGGAGAGAAACCCTACAAGTGTGAAGAATGTGGGAAAGGTTTTACTCAAAGTTCAAACCTTACTCAACACCAGAGAATTCATACTGGAGAGAAGCCCTACAGGTGTGAAGAATGTGGGAAAGAGTTCACTCAAAGAGTACACCTTAATCAACACCAGAGGTTTCACACTAAAGAGAAGCCCTACAAGTGTGAAGAATGTGGGAAAGGTTTTACGCAAAGTTCATGCCTTACTCGACACCACAGAATTCATACTAGAGAGAAACCCTACAAATGTAATGAATGTGGGAAAGGTTTTAATCTAAGAGTATGCCTTACTCAACACCAGAAAATTCATACTAGAGAGAAGCCCTACAAATGTAGTGAATGTGGGAAAGGTTTTAATCTAAGAGTATGCCTTACTCGACACCAGAGAATTCATACTGGGGAGAAGCCCTACAAATGTGAAGAATGTAGCAAAGCTTTCAAGAGAAAATCACACCTCACTCGACACCAGACAATTCATACTGGAGAGAAGCCCTACAAGTGTGAAGAATGTGGAAAGGTTTTACTCGAAGTTCAAACCTTACTCAACACCAGAGAATTCATACTGGGGAGAAGCCCTACAAATGTGAAGAATGTAGCAAAGCTTTCAATAGAAAATCACACCTCACTCGACACCAGACAATTCATACTGGAGAGAAGCCCTACAAGTGTGAAGAATGTGGGAAAGGCTTTACTCAACGTTCATGCCTTGGTCGACACCACAGAATTCACCCTGGAGAGAAGCCCTAGAGATATGAACATTAAAAGGTTCTAGGGACGGTGCCACCCTTATGGCACACTGCAGGGATCATGGTAAAGAGGAATTATACAAAGGCCAAAATGTGATGAAATCTCTAAACTTGTTCACACCTTACTCAGCACCAGAAAATTATAATGGAGGGAGGTGATACAGTACAAGTGTAAAAACTGTTGCAAACCTTTTAGCAATTGCTCAGACATTACTAAGCACTGGAGAATGCATAGTGCACAGACACCCTAAACGGTGTACATATGTGCCCAGGACTACTTACATTTTTTTTTAAATTTTTTTTAGTTGTTGATGGACCTTTATCAGGACCTTTATTTTATTCATTTATTTATATGTGGTGCTGAGGATCGAACCCAGTGCCTCACGCATGCGAGGCAAGCGCTCTACCACTGAGCCACAACCCTAGCCCAAGACTACTTACATTTTATACTTTGTTTAACATTAGAAATCTGATACCTATAAAGAATGAGGAAAGACATTTGCCTGAAATATATGCCTTAAATAGTAACAAAATATCTACATAAAATGAAGAAAATGTCATGAAATATAAAAAATATAGCAAAGCCCTTCTGTACCTCATATTTAGATGTCTGTGAGAAGAAAATGAGGAATTGCCTTTAACTTTTGCTTAAAATTTATTAAACATTCTTAGCTGGTGTGGTAGAAATAAACAAATCTTTGCAAATATAGAATGCAGAAAACTTGTCTCTGGAAGGGTATAAATTTATTATTAATCAAGATTACTCAATATTCTCATTGTTGAATACTCTAGATAAAAATTCTAACACAGATCCTTTTATCAGAATAAGACTTATTTCTGAGAGTGTTAATCTGTAATTTCAAGGCTTCACAATGGATTTTAAAACTTTTTTCATATTATATATGAATCTGGTTACTAAATAAAAGTAAAGTCTGTTAATGTGTTAGCATTGTTGTGCATTGAGTCATGGTGCTATACCACAGGTCTCACACTGCTCCTCTTTCCTAAAGGTTCTACATAAGAGTTAGTGAAAACATACTAAAATATCTCTATTAATCTTTTTAGAAATGTCAATGCACTTGGAGAATAGTATTCACATCAATCAGATCTTTATTTTTTCTGTTTATAATTGTGGAGATGTTAATACAGTTATAGATAAAATATGAGAACATAAACATAAGTAAGCCCTATATTTCTCTATCTTGAATTAGTACTTTGAAATTTTACCTTATATGTGCTGGGCACAGTGGCACACACTTTTTTTTTTTTTTGCTACTGGAGATTGAACTCGGGGGCACTCCCACACTGAACCACATTTCCAGCCCTATTTTGCATTTTTTTTTAGAGACAGGGTCTCACTGAGATGCTTATAGCACCTCACCATTCCTGAGGCTGGCTTTGAACTCATGATCCTTTTGCCTTAGCTTACCAAGCTGCTGGAATTACAGGTTTGTGCCTCCATGCCTGGTGACACACACCTTTAATTCCAGCAGTTCAAGAGGCTGAGGCAGGAGGATCCCAAATTCAAAGCTAACCTCGGCAACTTAGCAAAGGCCAAAGCAACTCACTGAGACCCTGTCTCTAAAATAAAAACAAGAAGATCTGAGGATGTGGCTCAGTGGTTAAGCAGTCCTGGATTCAATTTCTGGTACCAGTTGTTTGTCTGATTGGGTTTTTTGTTTGTTTGTTTTTAAATAATTTTTAGTTATACATGGACACAGTGTCTTTATTTTGTTTATTCATTTGTATGTGGTGCTGAGGATTGAACCCAGTGCCTCACACGTGTGAGGCAAGCGCTCTGCCAGTGAGGCACAACCTCAGCCCTGTCTGATTGTTTTTTTACCTTTGCTGAATGAGAGTACCTCTAAGTGCCCTCCTGCGGGGGTTGTAGTCTGTCCCGAGCCAGCGGGTCGGAGGGGGTACCCCCACATTCACCTAGCCGTGGAAGTTGGGAAGAGTTGGAGCCGACTCGTTGCCTGTTTCCAGCCCTCTGCTGCTGCAGGACAATCAGACACACCAGGGAGTCAAGTCAAGGCAAGTACTCGTATATTTGTGGAACAAGCATTCAACTTATAGGGCCGTTTGGCCAGTCAGAGAGAATGCACGTAGGCAACAGCTGTCCATGTGGCACGGCACGTAAGCCCGCTGAATTCTGTCCACGAGCTGCACGTTCACGGAACCAACAGTAAACCAATCACATAGTTCCTTCCTTTGTGCCTTTCCCATTTACACACAGTGGCTAGTCATAAGGGTGTAGCATAGAGCTAGCTCCCCACAAGTCCCCTTTTTGTTTTGTATGGTCCACTTTGGGAATGTGCCTGTCTTAGGTCACCTCCATCTTTCAAGGGGTCTTACCCGTCATTGGCTACCATTGTAGCCTCATGGTGGGCCCATACCTTAAGGCCTTTGGATTTCCTGCAAGGCCACATAGACCCAAGGGTCTCGAGGGGTTTGGGGGTGTTCTTCAAGCACCTGTGCTAGCATTGTGATCTTGTTTTGGAGCTGGGCTTGCGTTTCTAGCACCTGGTAACGAAAGGCAACAGAAAGATGAAACCACCAATGCCCAATAGGGCTGAATTTGGAAGAGGCTTGTGAGTTTTTTGCCACATAGCAGTAAAAATTGGGCAGAAGGCAAAGTTTCCACCTTTGTGTGGTCAATCCAGGACAACAATTGGGAGACAAAGTTAACATCTTATCATTCCAGGGCCCCTTAATATGAGTAGAATAATTTTTTATCATCTGAGTAGCATTCTCAAGAAAGGACTGACAGGTGAACACAGAGGGGATGACAAAGGTGTCTCTGTTGTATAGATAATACAGTCAATTGCTCTGATAGAATGTCCATTTCTTGCTGGAGGATCAATACCCTCAGTGAGGTGATTGCTGAGAGTTGAATGTTGTTCTTGTCACGAATGCCCTCCTGGAGCTTCTGGGCAGTTTGAGTAGTTTGTGTGATCGTGACGGCAGCAGTGATTCCGAAGTCCCTCTGTTAAGGCTGGGCGCCGTTGTAGAATTGGAGGCTCTGTCAGAAGTCCAGTCAGCACCAGGCAAGCAGTCCACCACGGTCGTTTACATGGGCTCATTCCTGTAAATTAAGGAGAGAGATCGCCCCTCAAGAGTAGATGCTCTTGGGTTATCAGTTTGTTCGGGGTGGCAGTATTTAAGGTTCCGAGCAGGTACCCAAATAGGACTCGATTCGCCTATTGGGAAAACACACCAAAGCCTCGACCTGCACTTATAAGGGGGTCAGGGCCACGCCAACATCCTGTTAGGGGGTCCTTTCATTGGACCTCAATCTTGATATAAGGCGTCTGGTTGGACCAATATCTTTGGAAAGCCGTTAGAGGCTGCTCTTTTAAAAAATCTAAAATATTTAATGTGAGCACAGCCCCTTGTAGCTGATCACGAGGGCTGGTTCCCCTTGTAGCTGATGATGAGGGCTGGTTCCCCTTGTAGCTGATCACGAGGGCTGGTCCCCTTGTAGCTGATCACGAGGGCTGGTCCCCTTGTAGCTGATCACGAGGGCTGGTCCCCTTGTAGCTGATCACGAGGGCTGGTCCCCTTGTAGCTGATCACGAGGGCTGGTCCCCTTGTAGCTGATCACGAGGGCTGGTCCCCTTGTAGCTGATCACGAGGGCTGGTCCCCCCTTTTTGTTTTGTAATTGATCCTTTATAGTTTTATTGTGTCGCTCTACGATGGCTTCTGCTCTCGGGTTGTATGGAATTCCAGTGGAATGTTTAATATGCCATCGGGCAAGAAAATCCCTGCAGGGCTTGGCTCACAGCAAGGCCATTGTCTGTTCTGGTTGCCATGGGACGCCCATGGGTAGCATTGCTTGATTGCCATGGGACGCCCATGGGTAGCATTGCTTGATTGCCGTGGGACGCCCATGGGTAGCATTGCTTGATTGCCGTGGGACGCCCATGGGTAGCATTGCTTGCTTCAGAGCCTTGATTACATGGCTGCTTTTTCCCCTGTGAGGGCAGTAGCGTGTACAAGGGAGGAGTATGTGTCAATTATCACATGTACAAATTTACATTTCCCAAAGGTAGGGATATGAGTGACATCCATTTGCCAGAGGGAGTTGGGTATTAACCCACGGGGGTTGACTCCCTGTGGTTGGAGTGGACCCAGTGGCAACAATGGGCCACAAGAGGAGCATGCATGGATCAGATGTTCTAGTTGAAAGCTCTATATGACCTAAAGCTAGTGGCTCATGGACAAAGTTCTTTAATGCTGAAAGCTTAGGCTCAAGAATAGGCCATTGGTCCATTTAGGAGGGTGAGGTGTCCAGAGCTTCTGTGAGAGCCAAAATTATTAGGGGTGAGAGAGAGATACCATATGATAACTAGTGGTTTAAATATTGAGAAGAAGATCCATTTACATGGATCAGTTCCTTTATATAAATGCTATAGCATGAGAAACACCCAAAACCAAATAAAGTTTTACCATCAAAGTATAAACCCAGTAAAAGAAAACAACAACAAAACATTATAAAAGGTGCAGAGAATGTGTGGCTATAGGAAACCTTAGTGTAAATTGTAGTATATAACTTGGCCCATGTAGAATACAAAAATATTTATTGAAGTCAAATATATAATCTAAAGGTAGAAACTTTAAAAAACATCAACAGCATTAAGTCAGTGCCATTTATTTGTATTTCCATTTTGGTTTTGTTTTAAAAGCTGTTGTTTTGACTCAAGAAAAATCTCTAAGGCCAACATCCTTAAAAGTATTATCCATTCTTGTTAGATTTATATTTAGTCCTTAGGAAGTGATTTAGGTTGGCAATACAGCTCAAAGTAACTCTAGGAGAGGGGTTAAGTTAACCAGGAATTTGATTTTGAGCCAGTAAAGTCTTCAGGTTAAACAGACAGCCAATTTAAGTGAGAGAAATTATTCATTTTAATAAGTTATAGACAAACATGTTAATATGCAATTGTTTATATCTTTATTTTTTATTGACTGGGAGGCATAATTTGTTTTCCCCATATAACCATAGAAATCTCGTATATATGGCTGCATATTAATTTTTTCCCCAGTATAAAACTGAATATAAAGTACATGAATTAATAATGATTCTACCATAATGATCAGAAACTTCCTTAGTGGCAGAAATTCACTTACTGAACTTCTTATCCTGGCGTGTGAGCCCTGTTGCCGAGGTTGCAAGGCAGGGAGGAGAGAGCAGCCGTTTGCCGTGGGAGGAGTTTGTCCCCGATGGGGGGCAGCCTTGGATCTGTGTCTCTCTCGCCTGTAATACTCCTTTCCCCTGGAGAGTAGGAGGTGGTGAGAGAGAGGCCCCTGAGCCACCTTTATTGCCTTAGGCCGTTGCAGCCGCGGCTGGGGTGCTTTGTGGCAGTGGAAGGTCGCCTGCCAGCCAGCTGCTGGTCGCCAGCCCGAGAGCGGTCCCCTGTCAGTTCTGCCTGATTGGGCAGAAGGGCCAGAAGGAAGACAAGGCGGGAGAGTCCGCCGATTGTAAGGAGGAGGAGGAGAATGCAAGGCAGATTTAAAGTAAACGTCTGTGAAAGCCTGATCGGTTGTACTCTTTACATCCGTGCAGCGAGCGCTGGATCAGGCGTGCAGGGAGGGGGCGTGGCCTCGGCCAGAGGAGGTGCCAGAGTGCGCTTGGGAATTTTATCTCCACGAGCAGCACTGTGGCAAGGGCATGGTCACTTTAAGGCTTTGGAACAGTTTTTTGCTAGCTGGCGTGACTTTGTGCCTTGTCAGACAGGGCTGGTACCTGCGACCTGGCCTGCGGCGGTGGAGCCATAGTATTGGGCCGTTGGTGCTGGCAGCAATTAGCCTTGCTGCCCACGACTGGCGGCATGCATGTGCGCTGGGCAGGGCGGAGACAAGGTGGACACACTGGTGCCAACTGCGGGGGAAGGACCTCCCCTCAGCAGGGGAAAATGGCGGCCGACCGTCCTCAGAGGGAGGACGACAATATGGCAGAGGTCAGTTGTCTTCCTGCAGGGAAGCTTGCAAGCCTAGTTCAGGGGCTGAGGGCAGGGAGGAATCATCCCAGGGGGCAGAGAGACCCCCTTTGGGCTTAGTAGGATACTTCCTGTCAATTGGAGGAGTGACTGAGGACCTCCGAAAATCAAGCCTTTCCTGATCCAAACATTTCCATTCCGTCTTCCCCTCCGAGTCCTCGGAAGGTCCTTTTGATTTCTCTATTTGTTCCCCAGAGGTCTCTTTGGATGCCTCAGGAGAGAAGCATGACTTAAGGCTTGACAGAGTAGGATAGACACCCAAGGGGGGGTTCCTCCCCTAAATTGACTTCCCTTTTATGTACTAGCTGTTCCATCTGCTCCCACGTGGAGCAATTGAAAAGATTACTAGCGAAAAGATTACTAGTGGGGAACCAGGGAGCTGCCCTCGTGAAGGTCTCCCAGACCTTTTCAGCTTGGGTATCTCAAACCTTTAAGCCCTTACTCTTAAGCAGATATCTGAAAGCTTCCAGAGCAGGGTCCTCTTTTTCATTAGCTTAACCCATTTTTAGGTAAACTCCAACCCGAAGACCTGCAGGTCCACTCACCCGATTGGCCCAACTTGCCACTTATGGTTTCGGTTTCTTGCGCTCCCGTACGGGCCACCACAGTGTGGGCGTTGCAGTCCATCCTGAGCCAGCGGGTCGGAGGGGGTACCCCCACATTTACCTAGCCGTGGAAGTTGGGAAGAGTTGGAGCCGACTCGTTGCCCGTTTCCAGCCCTCTGCTGCCGCAGGACAATCAGACACACCAGGGATTCAAGTCAAGGCAAGTACTCGTATATTTGTGGAACAAGCATTCAACTTATAGGGCCGTTCGGCCAATCAGAGAGAATGCACGTAGGCAACAGCTGTCCATGTGGCAAGGCAGGTAAGCCCCCTGAATTCTGTCCACGAGCTGCACGTTCACGGAACCAACAGTAAACCAGTCACATAGTTCCTCCTTCCTTTGTGCCTTTCCCATTTACACACAGTGGCTAGTCATAAGGGCGTAGCATAGAGCTAGCTCCCCACACCCTCCAAGTTTGGAGAGCAGCACAATTTCCCAGCACAGGGATTTTGAATACCCCAGAAGCCAGGAGCCACCAGTGTATACTCTGTGAAAAGGAGGGCCATTGGGGAGATTCCCAGTGCTTACTGGAAAGCCATGTGGTCAGCTAGACACTGGCCCATCCTGGCTCCTGGCTTATATGGTAGAAAACAAGAACACCGAAGAAACCAAGCAGTTCCCCATGAAGTCCCCAAGGGTAATCCCTGAAGCGACTTGACTAATGTCACAAAATCTAGAGGAAAATTTTTGCTTGATGTCAAGTAACTATTTAGTCTTGGACTCCCAGCAGAAAAAACATAACCAGAAACAAGTGTCCAATAATGAAGGTGAAAAGAAAGAGCCGTACTCATGGAGCATTTCAACCTTGCATACCTTATAAAACCCTGTGTCTTTTGACTTTGGCTATGATTTATCCTACTCTAATCTACCATGGTAACTGTAAGATCAAATGACCAAAGGAGGTAAAATAAAACCGCGAGCAAGCACCAACTGCAAAGCAAAACCTCCGGAAAGGCTTTATTGGGAAGCACACTCCGGGCAAACTCCCGCTCAACGGGGCGGAGGAGAAAATGCACCTGCGTTTGGAAGCACAAAGAATTTATAGGGCTCGGTCAGGAACCGGGAGGCTTAAGGCCGGGAGAGAAGAGCTTGAGGCAGGAAGAGGAGGGCACCCAGAGTCCTGTACCCCTGGTATTGGTCAGGGCCTCCTGCTGACGTCAGAGTTCTTTTTTTTCTGGTTCCTCCTTAGGGCCAGCTGCTCCTCTGCTCACGCGGGCCGCTTGCCGCTTCTTTCCCTGCAGCTCGCATCTGCTGGGCCGTTAGCTGCTCCATTCCCTGCAGCCTGCCGCTCCGTTCCTTGCAGCCTGCATCTGCACGGGCTGATAGCCTCCTCCCTCCTTGCACCCTGCATGTGCACAGGCCTATCGCCTCCCTGCAGCCTGCAGCCCGCGTGGGTGCCGGCCGATTGCCACCTCGCAGCCCGT
>PVHX01020034.1:0-33064 GCA_004024805.1 Geosciurus inauris
GGAGAGAGAGGGAGGGAGGAGAGAGAAAGGGAGAGAGAAGCAGCAGAGGGCTAAGCCAGAGAGACAGAGGGACAGAGATAGGGAGGGGCAGAGACAGGCATAGAGACAGAGAGGAGTGGGGGAGAGAGACAACAGGAAGAAAGAGAAGAGAGGAAAGACAGGACAAAGGGAGGAAGAAGCCGGAACAGAGAGAGAGAGAGAGGGAGGAACAAGACAGAGAGAGATGGGAAAGAGAGAAGGAGGGAAGGGGACAGAGGCAGAGGGGTGCGTGGTGAGTGACCTCCACCCCTACTCCACCTTGCTGGCTGTTCCCAGGGCCTGTCTGTGAGCCTGGCAGCTGAGCTGCTGCTTCGGGACGGGCCCAATGCTCTGAGGCCACCGAGGGGCACACCAGAGTATGTCAAGTTTGCGCGGCAGCTGGCAGGAGGTCTGCAGTGCCTCATGTGGGTGGCTGCTGCCATCTGCCTCATTGCCTTTGCCATCCAGGCCAGTGAGGGTGACCTCACCACCGATGATAATGTGAGTGGTGGGCCCTGCAGGCTAGACACAGGACACAGGGACCTGTGGGACAGAGGACATTGAGCCTGGGACTCAGGACAAAAGGAACATAGGATGGGGACTCCGAGACACAGAGATGCAGTTCTGAGATGCTGATCCCGAGGGATCCTGAGGGAGGCAGGACACTGGGATGTGAGACACCCAAGAACATAGGTCCCCAGGACACTGGGGGTGAGTCTTGGGTCACAAGACATAGGACACAGCACCTGGAGAGATATAAGACACTAGACACAGAAGCAGATGTGGAGGAAATGGAGATGCAGGACAAAGGGATACTGGATATCCCTTTTGCTGACAGAGTCAGCCAAAAGGACTTGGGAACTCAAGGACATTGATGACATTGCACAGGGGTTTGGAAAGTCACAGGACAGGTACCATGGAATGGGGACTAAGAGGGACATAGACATGGGGACTGGTAATTTAGCATAAGGTCTGCAACACACAACCACATGGATATGGGGACATGAGGACACAGGAACTACTGTGCGTAGGAGATGCAGAGGGTTGCACACGGATTACAGAAAAGACAGAAACGTGAGACAACATAAGACATGGCCAGGGCCATAAGAGACTTAGGAGGCACAGGAAAAGGGAACACATAGAACCCAGGAACTTCCTGTCATGGAGCACAAGCCACAGGAGACAGGGCCAGGGCACACAGGGCAGGAGAGACAGAAACGCAGCACAGGTGAATGTGGACGTGCAGAGCGTGCCGGTGGGTCTCAGGCCACAGGAAACAGTGCGCGGGGTTTCCTGGTAGAGGGGAAACCACAGAGGTGGCCCCAAAAATTCCAGGGACCAGGGAGTGGGGCGTGGTCTTGGGCAGGGAGCTTCTAACCCCTAACCCTAACCCCAGCCCTTTCGCTCCTTCTGCAGCTCTACCTGGCCATTGCCCTCATTGCTGTGGTTGTGGTCACTGGCTGCTTTGGCTACTATCAGGAGTTTAAGAGCACCAACATCATCGCCAGCTTCAAGAACCTTGTGCCCCAGGTGGGTCCCCAGGCCCTGGCCTCTTCAGAGGCTTCAAACCCACTCAGGCAGGCTCCTGGCATTTTTCTGTGGCCTCTTCCATCAGGCCCATGCTGCCCTTAACTATGACCCCCATATCTCCCCTAGGACCGCAACTGTCCCATCTTCACCTCCCCACATCTCTTTACACTCAGCAACCATCACCTCCACCCCTGCTCTGTTCTGTTCTGGTGCTTCTGCCCCACAGCAAGCCACTGTGATCCGAGATGGAGACAAGTTCCAGATCAATGCAGATCAGCTTGTGGTGGGTGACCTGGTGGAGATGAAAGGTGGGGACCGTGTGCCAGCTGACATCCGCATCCTGGCAGCCCAGGGTTGCAAGGTGGACAACTCCTCACTCACCGGAGAGTCTGAGCCGCAGACCCGCTCACCTGAGTGCACACACGAGAGCCCACTGGAGACCCGCAACATCGCCTTCTTCTCTACTATGTGTCTTGAGGGTCTGTGGAGCCCCTTCCCACCCATTCAGTAGCCACATGGCCTCCATGCTTCCCATTACGGCCCCCGCTGGCTCTTCTGCTATGTTCTGTGACATATTCCTCCCACCCCACATGACCGCCACCTCTCCAGGGCACCCTGACTCTACCATCTGCTATAACTACCCTGTTCCCATGTCCCACTGCCTGTTGTCTCCACGACTGCCCCACCTTCAGTGCACACTGCAAAGACCACCCCCACTGCCGCCTCCCCCTCCCTGAGCCCCCTCTTGGCCCCACTGCAGGCACAGCGCAGGGCCTGGTGGTGAACACGGGTGATCGCACCATCATCGGGCGCATCGCATCACTGGCCTCAGGAGTGGAAAACGAGAAGACGCCCATTGCTATCGAGATTGAACATTTTGTGGACATCATCGCAGGTCTAGCCATTCTCTTTGGTGCCACGTTTTTTGTGGTGGCCATGTGCATAGGCTACACCTTCCTGCGGGCCATGGTCTTCTTCATGGCCATTGTGGTGGCCTATGTGCCTGAGGGACTGCTGGCTACTGTCACAGTAAGTGAGGAGGCAAAGGGCGTGCAGGGAGCTGAGAGTCTGTCCATCTGTTAACCTTCCACCTTCCTATGTGTCCATCCGTCCACGCACCTCCCCATCCACCCTCTACCTTCCCATCATCCATTCACTCAGCATTCACCTGCTTCCGGCCATGTCCTTGGCCACATAGAGGGCTCAGATGGACTGGGTCATTGACTGGAGGAGGCTGAGGTCCCCTGTCGGCAGCTGCCCTGTAACCAGCCCTTACATAGCCGGCATTTAGTCCAAGACCCACCCAGAGGAGTTTCAGGGGGTTCATTTTCTCATTTTGATTGTGCTCATAATAGAACATACAGAATCTCAGTTGGGACAGGAAAGGCATCCTAAGTAGGAAGCACAGATTGGACAAAAGCTTTGTTTTTTTGTTTTATTTTGTGTTTGGCAGAATATTGCACTTGAACTGCTATGGCTGGTGTGAAGAATTCCCCAGTGCTGTGAGTGGAGGAAAATGGGACTGGAAGCAGTTTGTCCCTGTGCCTGAGTTTCTCACCTCTCTCCCAGGTCTGCCTGTCTCTGACAGCCAAACGGCTGGCCAGTAAGAACTGTGTAGTCAAAAACCTGGAAGCAGTGGAGACCCTGGGCTCTACATCAGTGATCTGCTCTGACAAGACCGGGACCCTCACTCAGAACCGTATGACTGTGTCCCATCTGTGGTTTGACAACCACATCCATACAGCTGACACCACGGAAGATCAGTCAGGTGTGAAGATGGGAGGGGACAAGTACTGAGACAGGGTCCAGTGGATGGTGGGGACCTGAAGGGAGCCTGGGAAGGCTTTGCCTTAATGGGAAGGGGGTGGGAACTGTGTCCAGTGGGGGACTCAGCTCCAGGTTTGTGAAGGGGCGCTATGTCCGGTCTCACAGAAGGCTAGATATTAGGTCTACGGAGAGGCCTCTGTACTAGGTTATGAGGAGGGAGTTTTGTCCCACCCTGGCCTCGGGAGGGGCCTCCAACCTGAACACGGGGAGGGGCTTGGTTCTGGTCTGGGAGATCCGCTCCCTCGCCAGCCCGGGCGTCTGGTCTTCAGGGCAGACTTTCGACCAGTCCTCGGAGACTTGGCGGGCGTTGTGCCGCGTGCTCACTCTGTGCAACCGCGCTGCCTTCAAGTCCGGCCAGGATGCGGTGCCTGTGCCCAAGGTGAGACACTGGGGGACATGCTGGGAGCTTGGTGAAGCCAGCTTTAATCCTGACAATCGGTCCCCGCTGCCAGCGCATCGTGATCGGAGACGCGTCGGAGACTGCGCTGCTCAAGTTCTCTGAGCTGACGCTGGGCAATGCCATGGGCTACCGCGACCGCTTCCCCAAAGTCTGTGAGATCCCCTTCAACTCCACCAACAAGTTCCAGGTTGGTGCCGCCTGAGCAACCGGCCCCGCCCACGGCTCTGGCCCTCCCACTTCAGGCCCCACCCACAATTAGGAGTACCGCTTTTCTCCTGGGTCCAAAACACCCCTCGTCCTACCCACGACCCCAGCCCATTTATGGTTAGGTCCCACCTACATCTAAGCCCACTCACTTGTCCCTCGCAGCAGGTATATCCCCTCTGCGAGAGAATCTTGGTATCAGGCCATCAGTGATGAGTAGCAAGCCATCAAATCCTGTTTCCAGCCCAAGTCCACATCCTAAGTCTGCCCTTTCCTTGTGCCCAGGACGCTGGCTCTGAGCCTAGCCCCGCCTAGCCTCAGCCTCTACCTAAGACAGGCTCTGCACACAAGTCCTTCACCTTCCCTCTCCCCAAGACCCCTCACACCGCACCCCGCGCCCTCAGCAACTCCGGATCCTCAGTGGTCTCGCCACAGCCCCGCCCCTGCCCTGCCCACAGCTGTCCATCCACACACTGGAGGACCCACGCGACCCGCGGCACTTGCTGGTGATGAAGGGCGCCCCCGAGCGCGTGCTGGAGCGCTGCAGTTCCATCCTTATCAAGGGCCAGGAGCTGCCGCTGGACGAGCAATGGCGGGAGGCTTTCCAGACTGCCTACCTCAGCCTGGGAGGCCTGGGCGAACGCGTGCTCGGTGAGACTCGCCCCGGATGGGCTATCCGGTGTGCAAGGAGGAGCTAGCGCAGACACTGCCCAGCCTTCCCGGCCCAGCGCTGACCCTGCTCATTTTCATCTGATCTGCCCCCATCCACACATTCACCTTTGACTTTGTCTGTCGCAGTCCTGACTCTCTAGCCCCAGTTTCTAACCCAGTCCCTCCATTCTGGTCCTCACCCTGATCATCCTTCTCCTTATCTAACCCGTGACCCCTTGATTCTTTTTTTAAGCCTTTGCCACAACTTCCACTTTCCAGTTCCTCCTCTTGACCCTTTGACGTTCCCCAGGCCCTACCTCAACTCAAGACTATCCCCTCCCAAATCCTTGCCCTGACCTTCAGCCTTCTTCAGTTTTTGTCTTGACCCTTATACTTCCCTAACCCCTGCCTTGACCCTGGAAGGTACAGACCTGTGGTCTAATTCTGTTCTTTTTTTAAACTTTACTTGCCGTGTGACCTCTTGTCGGGCCTGGTGGTGCATGCCTGTAATCCCAGCGGCTTGGCAGGCTAAGGCAGGATTGCAAGTTCAAAGTCAGCCTCAGCAACTTAGCAGATCCTGTCCCAAAATAAAATGTAAAAACAAACAAACAAAAAAGACAAGGCTAGGGATTGCTCAGTGGTTAAGCCCCTCTGGGTTCAATCCCTGGTATATACATAAAAAAAAAAAGTTTCCCTCTCCAAGCCTCAGTTTCCTCATCTGCAAGATGGGGATGTGCCTCACAGAGTGGTTGCAGGAATGGATTCAGATAACATGCTGGGCGTCGACAGGTGCTTGGTGCAAGTTTCCTGACTATTTTGCTCATCTCCTGGACTTGCTAGAGTAGGGTCTGCCCAGGACTCCTCTTTTACTTCCCTATTTTCTGATCAGGTTTCTGCCAGCTCTACCTGAATGAGAAGGACTACCCACATGGCTATGCCTTCGATGTGGAGGCCATGAACTTTCCAAGTAGTGGCCTCTGTTTTGCGGGACTTGTATCCATGATTGATCCACCCCGGGCCACTGTTCCTGATGCTGTGCTCAAGTGCCGCACAGCAGGCATCCGGGTATGCCACTGGGGAGAGGACCAGGCAGTAGTGAGGACAGAGGGTAGCAGTATTTGGGAATGAGGAAACCCAGTGGCAGAATCCACCTGAAACTGGCTTGAATCAAATATATTGGTTTATGATACTGAAAAGTTCCAGGGAATGCAGCTTTAGGTATAGCTGAATCCAGGGGCTCCGTGTCATTAGGAATCTGCTCATGTCTCAGCTTTGTTTTTCTCTCTGCTGGCTTTATTCCCAAGAAGTTGCTCAATTTCGGTGGGTAAAGATGACAGCCTGCCCCTGCATCTCCAGCAGCTTTAACTTATAGCTTCATCTGTTCTGCCAGATTGGGTCACATGTTCATTTCTGAACTAGTCATTGTGGCTGGAGGATAGCGTACCTGCCTGATCTTGGCTAGGAACCTCATTTCAACCAATGGCCTGGGGGACAGAGATGGTTCCTCAATGACAAATCAAGGGTGGAAGGGCCACTGCTGAACAAATCATGCCTAAGCCCTTCCTCAGGTCTCTAAGGCCTTATAAGCTCTGGGCCTTGCTGCCCCTCTGGGGTCATTCCTTAGTCCCTTCCCCCCATTCACACCTGTTGTGCTGTTCTCTCTGCTCTTCCTCCAATAGTTCAGGCATGTTCTCACCTCCAGGCCTTGGCTATACCCTCTGCCAGGAATGCTTTCTTATAGATTTCTCTCACCTCCTTCTGGCTGCTCAGATGTTACTTTCTTAGCAGGGACTTCCCTGGACACAGTTAACCCAAGCCACCACTTCCTTCACTGAGCTTATTTTCCTCCCTCCTTCTAACATGACATATCATTTATTTATTTTGTCCATTTACTGTCTCCCCAACCAGAATGTCAGTTCCACAAAGTACAGGAATATTTGACTGTTTTGTCCAGAAACCTAGCAGGTGGTCACACTTGGTTGAATAAATGAGTGTATCAGCAGATGCCTACCAGGAGGACAGGGAGACTGGGTTGATCTAAAGGTGTCAAGGGTCTGCTGGTCCCCCCACAGGTGATCATGGTGACAGGTGACCATCCCATCACAGCCAAGGCCATTGCAGCCAGTGTGGGCATCATCTCTGAAGGCAGTGAGACAGTGGAGGACATTGCTGCCCGCCTGCGTGTGCCTGTGGACCAGGTTAATCGGAAGTAAGTCCCCCTCAGCCCTCCCCAAGGTTCTCCCATATCATGAAGATGAGGCCCTGCTGAGAGCCTCTCGCTACCCCCACTCCAGAGATGCCCGTGCCTGCGTAATCAATGGCATGCAGCTGAAGGACATGGACCCATCAGAGCTGGTTGAGGCACTGCGCACACACCCTGAGATGGTGTTTGCTCGCACCAGTCCCCAGCAGAAGCTGGTGATTGTGGAGAGCTGCCAGAGACTGGTGAGACCCTGCCAATGAGGCTGGGCAGATGGCTGTGCTCGTGTCTCTTTGACCCTCTGCTCACCTGTACCCACTGCTTGCAGGGCGCAATTGTGGCTGTGACAGGGGATGGTGTGAACGACTCCCCAGCCCTGAAGAAGGCAGACATTGGTGTAGCCATGGGCATTGCTGGTTCAGATGCTGCTAAAAATGCAGCTGACATGATCCTGCTGGATGACAACTTTGCCTCCATTGTGACGGGCGTGGAGCAAGGTTTGGCCAGGCTAGGGAAGGGGCAGGTTGTATAGGTGCAGGTGGCAGTGGACTGCCAGGAGGCTTAGGTACCTGCCATACCCCCACAGGCCGACTGATCTTTGACAATCTGAAAAAGTCCATTGCCTACACTCTGACCAAGAACATCCCGGAACTGACCCCCTACCTCATTTACATCACCGTCAGTGTGCCGCTGCCCCTCGGGTGCATCACCATCCTTTTCATAGAACTCTGCACCGACATCGTGAGTCTGTAGTCTCAACGCCCCCCCACACCTATGGTGCCACCCATGTGTGGACACGATGGGCCATGGTCACCACGTACACTCTTGGACAGAGAGTGACAGACAAGACAAGGCACACATCAATAGGCGTTCAGGAGTGGACATGCAAGTGGGCAGGCCTGGTCAGACAGATAGGTGGACACTCAGGGAGGAATGGAGAGACCATAGACACAAGGACTCATGAAAACTTGGACAGAGATGTTAACAGACACAGATATCTGGCCAAACGTGGATTGCAGACAGACATCCCTAAATAGATATGGACAAACAGACCCCCTCAGATAGACCAGCTACAGATACAATCCCAAATCATCCAGGTCATGGCCATGTCGACACGTTTATTAGTTTAGTGCTTATTCTGGCCCTGCCCATGGTAATTTACTTAATATTGTCCATATAACCACTTGGTGAGATGGGTTTTTTTGTTCCCATTTTGCTGATGAGGTCACTGAGGCACAGACCTGGCTTGCCCAGATCACACAGCTAGTAAGTGGCACATCTGGGGTATGAGTCCAGGCAGTCAGCTGCCCTGGGCCTGTGCACTTGATCAGTACACTCTGCTGCAACTGTGTCACAGACAGTAGGTGGGGATGTGGGGAGGGGGACACAGAGGCACTGAGAAACTGAAGAGACACTGAGAGAGCAACAAAGTGGCATCGGGATGGGGACAGGGACACACAAAAGCAGAGACACAGTCACAGAGAAAAAGGCTAGAGACAGAAACAGATGAAGCTGGGCGCGGTGGCTCCCGCTTGTAATCCCAGCACTTAGGGAGGCTGAGACAGGAGAATCGCGAGTTCAAAGCCAGCCTCAGCAACGGCGAGGCACTAAGCAACTCAGTGAGACCCTGTCTCTACATACAACACAAATAGGGCTGGGGATGTGGCTCAGTGGTTGAGTACCCCTGAGTTCAATCCCTGGTACCCCCCCCAAAAAAAAAGAAAAAAAGAGAAACAGATGAAGAGACAGGAAATGAGAAAGAGCTAAAGGAAGCAGAGAGGCCCAGACTGGATGACCCCAGAGACCAGAGTACCAAAACAGAGAGACAAGGAGTGAAGGAAAAGGAGGAGATGAACCAGGAAGGGAGAGAACCGGGGGGCAGGGGGAGAATGAATATGATCACAGGATAAAAGCAGACATTCTTATGGAGATGGACCAAAGGAACACGAGGCCAGACATGCCAGAACTCCCATGGGAGCCAGCTGTATGTCCAGACAGGTGTGGTCATGTGGTCACTGCAGGTCCTGTCTCCTAACCTCAGTTCTTGCTAAGGGGGTGACTCCAGAGTGTGGGGAAGGAGTCCAGGCAAATCCTCAGCCCTGGTTTCTTCTGCTCCTGGCCAGTTCCCGTCTGTGTCCCTGGCATATGAGAAGGCTGAGAGTGACATCATGCACCTGCGGCCACGGAACCCAAAGCGAGACCGACTGGTCAATGAGCCCCTGGCTGCCTACTCCTACTTCCAGATCGGTGAGTGCCTGTGGAGCTGGGACAGAGCGGAGGTGGGACAGGGCTCCCCGACTTGCTCTGGCTCTCAGTGTTTTCTGTCTCTCTCTCTGTTCCTGGTCTCTCTGGTCCCCTTCTCTGGTGTCTGCTCTGTCTTGGGTTCTCTTGGTGTCTTTCTTTGCTCTCTGTTCCTGTCTCTCTGTGCCTCTATCTTTTGGGGTCCTTGCTCTTCCTATGCCCGTCTCTGACTCTATGTCTGTGTCTCTGTATGGACTGTTTCTGTGTCACTGGCTCTCTGTGTGTTCTGGACCTTCTTTGTATACCTGTGTCTCTGTCATTCCACGTTCCTGTTTCCATCTCTGTCCCTGTCCCTCCTTGTATCTCCTTGCCTCTCTTCCAGGTGCCATCCAGTCATTTGCTGGCTTTGCCGACTACTTCACAGCCATGGCCCAGGAGGGCTGGTTCCCTCTGCTGTGTGTGGGGCTGCGGCCACAGTGGGAGGACCACCACCTACAAGATCTGCAGGACAGCTATGGCCAGGAGTGGGTAAGCCCCTCTTCGTCCTATCCCATCACTCCCTCCTTCCCAGTGACACCTACCTGTGTGGTCCATACTCACTGCCCACACAGAACTGAGTTCAGCCACACACACCTAGACTCTCTGCCAATTCTGGGGGAAGGGGCCTTTCCCAAACCATCTCTGGCCCCACCCCACCCCCCACTCTTGATGCTCACAGCTGCAGGTAGCCCTCTCCCTCCCTAATAGTAGCACAGCATCTTAGGTGTGGAAGTTCTTTTCTGTCATAATCCTTGTATTCCTAACACAGTACTGATGTGTGTGGCCCATTTCAATGAAGTTTTGGAGCACAGTGAGGCTAGATGTGGCTACCAGGTGTGTTTAGTTTGCTCTAAAGAATAGCAGAATACAGATCAGGATAGTATTTACTGTCATGGTTAAGAATGCAGATCTTGGAGCCAGATTGCCTGGATTCATGATCTGGCACTGCTCCCCACAAGCTGTGTGACCCTGGGCAAGTTTCTTTTCCTCCTTGTCTCAGCTTTCTTACCTATAAAGTGGGGGTAATACTAATGTCTACCTCAGTGGTTTTCAGTTTGTTTCTGGAACAGCAGCAGCAGTACTGAGAAATGCAAATGATCCCTCTGGGGTCAGAAACTTTGGGGACATGGCCTGGAAGCCTGTTTGAAGCAAACTTCCCGGAGTCTGATGCATCCTGCAGACTGAGCACCCATCTACCTACCACCTGGGGTTGCTGGGAGGATGGAATAAAATAACACACAGGGAGCCCTGGCTGCCTGGAGCCCAGTAGCGGTTCCCTACACAATTATCTACTAAAATTAGCTGGGCTAAGGAAAGGGATGGCATGGTGGCTGTGCTGGAAGTGGGGCATGTGCCTTCTGTTCCCCAAAGGCCCGTCTGGCCCACTGCCCTCATTTTGTCATCTGCTTGCCTGTGGAGTCACTGGACTTTGAAAATCTTGCCTCAGATTCCAATTTCCTTTTCCCGGACCCTTTCTTTTGGGTACCTGGGAAATTTGACTTCTCTCTTCGTTGTGAAGCAATCTAGCCTGGCCTACTGTCTGCCCAGAGTTGTCCAAGTTCTGCTAGACTGTGGGTCCCTCAAACCTTGCAGATGCTGCATCTTTCCCTTTCCCCAAGCCCAATCACTGATGTGAGGGGAGAGAAGTATTTAGGGGTTCACGGCCCAGGACCTTGGTGCCCAGCAGAGGTGCTGTGTCTGGAAGCAGGCTAATTTTTTCTCCTTCTGGTCCACAGACATTCGGACAGCGCCTGTACCAGCAGTACACCTGCTACACGGTGTTCTTCATCAGCATTGAGATGTGCCAGATCGCTGATGTCCTCATCCGCAAGACGCGCCGCCTCTCTGCTTTTCAGCAGGGCTTCTTTAGGTGTCCCCAGCTGACCCTAGCCCTGCCCCACCCTCCCCTCCCATCTCTGGTCACAACTCCCATCAGACCTGGATGAGGGCCCACTATAGCCAGCAAACGCCAGCACTGGATGTGGTGTGTCAGACACCCTCATACCCAAACCTTCCTGATCAGTCAACCAGTTGCTCTCGCATGTGCCTCTCACTGGCCCTTCCATGTTTCCTAAGGGACTGATGCTGACAGGGCCACTTCCCACTACTGGAGAGGTGTGGGCTGCCCCACTGTAGGATGGGTAGAACATCCCTGTTGCTTCTGATAGTTGACCTGCCTTGACTCAGCACCCTGATTTCCAACTGGTCCCCAACTCCCGTCTATCTTCATCCCAAGCCTGCCAATCTGAGCCTGTCCCATCCTGCCCCACTGTAGGAACAAGATCCTGGTGATTGCCATTGTGTTCCAGGTCTGCATTGGTTGCTTTCTGTGCTACTGCCCTGGGATGCCCAACATCTTCAACTTCATGCCCATCCGGTGAGGGCAGTGAGGTGCAGCAGAGGGATGGGAAACAGACCTTAGGATAGCCTTCACCTTGCCATCTTGCCTGTGCTTCAGGTTTCAGTGGTGGCTGGTCCCCATGCCCTTTGGTCTCCTCATCTTCATCTATGATGAGATCCGGAAACTTGGAGTTCGCTGTTGCCCAGGGAGTGAGTGTGGAACTGGGGATTTGGAGGTGGGGGCTGAAACATTCTCAGAGGTGCTGCCCTGACCTTTGATCCTCAACACTTGACCTCCAAGCTGACCTATCAAACTGCTGTTTCATAATCTCCAAGGACCTTGTTCCATCTGACAGGCACTCCCAGCACTGAGACTCCTTTCTCTCTCTCCCCCAGGCTGGTGGGACCAGGAACTCTACTATTAGAGGGCAGGCTGCCTTCAGGCTGTACCTGCATCCAGCACAGGCAGGTGAGGGTGGAGCTCATGGACCTTCTGGAAGACCACCAAAACATCTGTATAATCAAGAGTGCTGGCCCCACCTATGTCTGCTTCTGAGCCCATCACACCCCAACCTTGGAGGGGCTCTATTCACTGCTCTTCACCATTCCAAGCTCCCCTCCTCCTGGAGAAGCAGTTCCTAGGCATGGTCCTCTGAGGTGGTGTTGGGGCTTTGATACGGAGCTGGCTGCTCCTGGGGAGGTGTGCTTGTCCTTGGGACTCCAGGCTGGGCAAGAGGGCTGCCTGAGACTCTTTGTTAAAACCACAGTCATCTTATGTTTGACACTAATAAAACAATCCCACATTAGCTGTGCTTTTAATTGGTGCCAAGTGCTGTCTTAAGTGTTTTTTATCAGTGCCATTGACCTCTCACAGTCCTATGATACAGGGACCATTTATTCAGGGCTGCAGTATCTCCAGGGCCTAGAACACAGCCTGGCAGATAGTAGGTACTCAATAAACCTTCCTTGGAGGCCAGAGGTGGGATAGCTCAGTGGTACAGTGCTTGTGTAACATGCACCAGGCCCTTGGTTCAATCACCAGCTCCGCAAAACAAAACACAGAAACCAAAAGAACCCTTCCCATCTCACTCCCAAAATTCTTGCTTGGGAAAATGAATTCCAATTTCCTTGCCTAAGGTTGCAGATTTTAAAGGTAAGTGGGACAAGGCCGCAGGTGCCCTCTAGGGATGGCCTTTAGCCATCAGTATGCTGTGTACCACCTCTGGGCTTTCTGTTCTCAGCACTTCTCCCTCCTGGGAGATCCCTGATATGAGGGGATCCAAATTTTCCCCACATCAAGCACCCCCATCTCCCGCCCTTCACAGGGTTCTCCACTCATTCTACTTGCTTAATCCTTTGCCCATGCAAAGTTCAGTCCCCAACCAGCTCCTGGAGGTTCCGTCTTCATCCCTCACCTGAAGTTAACCCTTCCACCTGCTGGAAGTGCCCATCTCCCCCTACCCTGCCGGCCACTCCCTTCCCCAGTGCCCTTTGCTTCTCTCTTCCCTTTTTTATTGAGTTTCTCTGGCTGGGCCCTGGGCTTCTTCCTCTTCACCAGAGACCCTGATCACTTCAGTTCTGTCTCTGCAGTGATGCCCACATCTGGCTCCAGCCTCCCACGGTAGATGACCAGAGCCTGTTCCCCAACCCTGTCTCCATCTACTGTTCATGGAGTTCAATCTCACTGACAGCATCACTGTCCCATCTGTGTGAATCTTTCTCCCTAGAAGCGTGGGGAACAAGTCCCCGACTTGTGCTATCCCAGACTCCTCTGCGACTTTCCTCATCTCTTATCTCCCCACTGTGTCCTCTCCTGAAAAGCAAGAACACAGTACACTGGTCACCACCACCTCTCTACCTGGCTTCTAGCCTCAATCCTCCTACTCTTGCAGATCTTGTGCCGGTCCAGCCCTGGCCTTGTGACATGTATCTCCCTCCCTCCCCACAACAGCCAAGGACAGCTTTCTAAGCTAAATGTAACCCTGTCCTTCCCCTTCCTCATGGGTTCCTATTGTACTGGCCAATTCCCCAGACAGCCTCCAGTGATCTGGTGTCTGCCAACCTCTAGTGTCACAAGCCCCCTTGAACTTGTTCCAGCTAGTTTAGGTTCCCAGAAAAGCCAAGCCTTCACTCTAACCTCAGAATCTTTACATCTACCTTGCCCTACCCACATCCTCTTCACAAGCCCAGCTGGCTTCCAGGCTAGGTCAGGAAACTCCTCTGGATCTCTATAAAGCTTTCCCTTCACAGCTCTGGTCACCACAGCCAGGCTCACTGCGATCCACCACTGCCCAGGCTTCTTCATCACATCTCATCATTCCAGCCTGTGCTCCCGACCTCAGCCCTAACCACTCTATTCTCTCCTTCACTCTACATAAAATGGGATTATTTCAAACAGGTGGTTATTTCTGCAATCTTTGCCCATCCCAGTATGTGTAAAGGGCTGAGCAGGTCATGAGAGGGAGGTGTGGAAGAAAGTGACACCACCACATATCTCCCCAGATGGGCTGTGGGTGTACCTCATCTACTTTGCACATTAAAACTGAGGTGATCAATCACTCCCAGCCCCAAAGAAACCTGTGAACTATCTTTACTTAGGGCACTGAGGAAGAGAGGGGCTAGAGGGTGGCTTCCCCATCTGAGGGTAAATGTACCCTCTGAAAACACCAACTGCCATAGCAGAGCTGAATAGAGCCATCCTTTCCTAGGACTGATGTTAAATAACATGTAGGCTCTCTAGAGCTTGGTAGAAGGAGAAAGTAACTCCCATCCCAGTGGGAATACTATAGGGCTGGGGAATACTTACCTGAGGGGGCAGGATTTGCATCAAGCTTGAGCTTGACATTCAAAGCCCAACTTCTGGTATATGCCCCTCAGGGAGTGAGAGGAGGTGGGACAAAGAGCTGGCCCAAGGGATAAAGGCAGGGTGGGTGGTGGTGGTAGAGGTGGCATCTAAGACAATATCCAAGCTGGTGAGCTCCACTGCTGTGCTATTTAGCTGTTGCTAACCCGATACTCCACCCTGGTTAGACTCAGGCCAGGATTTGACCTGAGGGACACAAGACTGAGTCAAAGCACCAAGCAGCTCAGAATCAAACCCACTTATGCCCAACCATGAGTGGCTCCCTGAATTGATGATTTTTTTTTTTTTTTTTGGATACTGGGGATTGAACTCAGGGGCGCTTAACCACTGAACCACATCCCCAGCCCTTTCTATATTTTATCTAGAGACAGGGTCTTGCTAAGTTGTTGAGGCTGGCTTTGAACTGGTGATCCTCCTGCCTCAGCCTCCCAAATTGCTGGGATTACAGGTGTGCACCACCGTGCCCACTTGGATTGAATGTTGTTAAGAATCTGACTGGGTAAATCAACCCAGAGAGAAACTCCAGAGAGATCAAAGGTCAAAACCAAAGGTCACTGTTCATGGCACAATGAGAAGCCACAAATTGTTGAGAAGCCACAAATTGTTGTAAGCAGGGAAGGGTGACCTAGCAAAACAGGTTACACATTGACCCCCCACTGGTTGTCATATAGAGGATGGATTAGAGGGTGATACTGGGGCTGGGAACCTTGGAGGTAATTAGGCAGGGAAGAGCCCAGGTGGGACAGGGACCAGTTGAAGGTGTAATGAGGAGGAGGAGGAGCCCTCAAGAGCCTTCTCCTGGATTCTAGCTCCCCTCTATGCACTGTTCCTGGGCCTCTGTGGCTACTCAAAGGTCATCTACTTTAAGCTCTTCATCTACCCTAGAAAACCAGGAGTCTAAAGAACTGTCAGGACAGAAGGCAAGTCAGTGGACTGGCTAGCATCCCATCTTGCCCACCTGGTTCCAAAGCCAGAACAGGGGTCTCTAGGACCTAGGTGAACATGGTATTGGGAGACAGTTCTTGAGAGAGAAATGAAGGCAGAAACAACTTTCCAAATACTGTTTACTTCACTAAAACCTGGAGAAAGGCAGGGAAAAGGTGTGCCAATGTCTTGGTCACCAATCCTAGGAGTGCACATTTACAACAGCAACATATAGGGCCAAAGTGCTGAGGGCCAGCAGCCCTGTTACTACTGCTCGGGCCAGCAGTGCTGTCCAACTGCCCAAGGAGCAGAGGTGGACGAAGGTCCTGTGGGAAAACATCACAATGAGGAAAGGAGAGCAGAAAACCCACCCTCATTTGGACCCAGCCTCAAAGCCCCCTGAGCTCACTCCATGACAAAGGCCTTGTAGACACTAAGGAACATCAGCAGGATGACAGCTGGCCGGAAGGTATGGTACAGGTCATAGCGTGTTATCATCCAGACCTGGGCAGATGCAACGATGTAATGGACCTGAGAGGAGGGAAGCAAGAAGTTGGGGCCAGGCCTTGGGGAGAAATATGGCCACTAGCAAAAAGGTATATGTGGCAAGGAGAGAAGGACTGCATACCAGACTGATGTTGGAGTCAATGCTCATCTGGATGTATTTCCAGTCGAACTCAATGCCCCGGGCTCCAACCCAGAGGGGGATGCAGCTGAGAAAGGCAAAGGGAGGGATTTTCTGGTACCCCAAATCCTTAATCCTTGACACCAAACTGAGGCCACCCCCTCCCCCAGCATCCCTGTCCACCCAGGTGTCCTTTTTTAAGATAGTATGGACTCCAGGCTGCTGCACACACCGGGACATAATGAGTTCTGCGGTGGCCCAGCCCAGGGCAGCAACCATGATCTTGTACTCCCCCTTGCCAGCATTCCGGGACATGACAAGGTTTAGGCCTATCAGGTCTGCCACATCCACACTGGCCTTCATGAACTCCTGTGGATCAGGTTGAGGCATGAGTAAGTACAGGGCCAAGTGGCCCCACTTATGCACTCCCTGTCCCACCCTTGCCCCACTCACCCCAATGAAATCATAGATGCCACCTTCCCAGGTGGGGAAGAAAGTGGCCAAGAACAGCATCTGAGAACAGAAAGCAAAAAGGTCACCTCAAGGTGAGGGGGAAAAACCTCATGTGTTCTGTGGGAAGTTAGTGTGCATGAGAAGAGCAGGACACTAGATTCCAGGGGTCCATCTGAGAGAGTAAAAAGATCACAGGACTAGGGGAGATAGAAGGTAGGTGTCTGGTTTCTGAGGGGTTTGGAAATTCCCAGGGGGATGAGGTCTAGAGGTGCTAGGATGGCTACTCGGGTAGTGCTAGCAGCATGGTGTGACATGCTGGGGGTTAGTTATCGCTCTTAACCGTACCAAAAAACCTCTTTGCCAACCCTACAAACCAAGGTTTTATCAATTTTACCATAAAGTGCTAAGAAAAAGTTGCTTCAAGACCTCATCTCCGGTTCCACCCCTTCTGGGGTCCATCCTCCAAGGAACCTATGCGGAGTCCCGAAAGCGATCCCACGGTGGGGGGACAGCGGCAGAGCCGGGTCCCTGAGTCTGGAGAGCCTGGGGGCCAGACACGTGGGGTCCCGGCGGCCCTCACCTTGCATAGCTGCACAAAGAGGTAGGTGACCCCGGCCTGGACGCATTTCCAGAAGGCGTTGTACTCAGACCTGGAGAAGCGGGCGGTAAGGGGTCGGTCCGGGCCCCGCGCCCTCTCCGCCCCGCGCCCGCCCCGCACTCACAGGCCGCTGCACTTGTACGTGATGAAGTAGGGGAAATAGGCGAGGGCGAAGCAGTTCCCGAAGTGGAACAGGGTCATGACGCCGGCCGCCCGGTCCTGCCCGCGCGGGAGTCGCGAGGCGACCTCTTCCGACGTGGGTCTCTGCTCCACCGGCGCTCTCGCCGGGGGAGGAGCCTGGCGCCCACCTGACTGCTCGCGGCTCGTGCGCGGCCTTCTGGGAGCGGTAGTCCGGCTCCGGCGTCGCGCGCTGTGACGTCAGAGCGCCCGCGACCAGGTCTCGTTTCCCAGGGTTCCAGAGCAGAGAGCTGTGGAAACCGCTTTTCGGCCACGTTGGGTCTTCGCTGCCACCGCGCTCCCCATATCCCTTAAATGGAACCTGGCTCTGAGCCTAGCGACAACCCTCGTCCGTGGGCGGACCTTAAGCCCAGCCCAGAACCCGCCATGACCCACGCCGAGAGATGGGCGCAGCTGTGAGCACTTTGGTTTTTATTTCACCGCTGACCGAGCAGCGCAAGGCCCTCACGCCGCGCGCCTTCCTTCCCGGTGAAACCGAGCGTGGGGACGGGATTCCGGCGCTAGAGCATGGGGCAGTAAAGGAGGGGCCTCCGTTTCACTGCTCTCGGCTGAACATATAGCAAATCAGGTCCACCACGCGGTGACTGTAGCCATATTCGTTGTCATACCTGTGGAGGAAAGGAAAAGGCGTCAAGGGAGTCCCTCCCGACCACCCGTCAGCCTACCCCTCTCCAATACTCCGACCTCTTCCTTCTTACCAGGAAATGAGCTTCACGAAGTTGTCATTGAGGGCAATGCCAGCCTTAGCGTCGAAGATGGACGAGTGGGGATCACTGACGAAATCCGTAGAGACTACCTGTGCATCAGAATTTCAAAGATAGAGTAGGTAATAGAGAAGGACCCAGAGCTCGGGCTCTGACTCTCAGACTCATTGCCCATCCATTCATCTAAGAGGTGGCCATGAGCTTGTGTGTCAATTACCAAAGATCTGGTCGACTTGGTCCCTCAGAACAGTGTCTAAAGTGGAAGTAGCTGCAAACCTATAGACCTGAGCTTAGAGTGGTGGAAGGCCACAGAAAGGTTTTCAATAGTAAGGGTGCTTAGATGCCATTAAAAAAAAGAGAACCTGGTCCTTGTGTGAGGGTGGCCTGCAAGAGCTAAACCAGGCACAGCACCAAGGCCCAACACCAAGGCAGATGAATAGAAAAGTCATTTCCAACTGTGACATCAACTCACAGGAAGGCATCTGGCATGACCTGGCTCTAAGCAACTGTTGAAAAAGGGGAGTAATAGTTGTCTTTAGTTCACTAAACATGTATTGTGCACCATATATTGTGCACAGGCGTACAACTGGAGCTACAGAAGTGAAACAATAGTTCTTAAATTTCTGCTTTCTTGGATTGTACATGCCATTAGTGCCAATAGTGACAATGAAGTGAAATTTCTGGTGAGGAAAGGAGCCACAGAAAACATCCTGAGGGGGAGCCTTGCAGGGGACGGGGATTTGAAGTAGACACTCGCAGGAAGTTAGGGCAGACTTGCAGCCAACTGGGAGAAAAGTGTTCCAGATCAAAGGAGCAGCAAGTGCAAAGATCCTGAGGCAGGGAAGTCTGTTTTCCCAGCCCTGCATTTCCTGCCTTGGCACACTGAAAGCAGCTTTCAGGCAAGTGGAAATCATAACCCCTCCACAGAAGGCTCCTCCCAAGGTCTCTTCAGCCCCTACCTACCTCATCCTCAGTGTAGGCAAGGATGCCAGACAAGGGCCCCCTGGCTGCTGCTTTTACAGCTTCCTTGATGGCTGAGTAGGAGGCACTCTGGGCCAGGCGGCAAGTCAGGTCCACAACAGATACATTTGGAGTTGGCACTCTGAACGCCATTCCTGTTAGCTTCCTGGAGAATCCCACAGTGGGCGTGGAAGTCAGAGCCCAAGCACTTCTGCTCCATTGCTTATTGCCTTGGGGCTTGGCCAGTCCCTGTTTTCCCCTCAAGGATTGAGGCTAATTCAGTCCTCCCATGGTGTGCACCCACCCCATGGTTGCAATGTCCTGTCCTCATACCCTTTGAGCTCTGGGATGATTTTGCCCACAGCCTTGGCAGCCCCAGTGGAGGCTGGGATGATGTTCTGGTGGGCACCCCGTCCATCTCGCCAGGCCTTCTTTGATGGTCCATCCACTGTCTTTTGGGTGGCCGTGTAGGAGTGGACTGTGGTCTTGGGGAAGGAAGGGCTGAGGTAAGGCCTTCCTGCTCCTAAGCTCCCATGCTTCCTCTTAGAATTGGGGGCGAGGCCGATGGGGCCACCACCACAGAGCACGGGAGAGACACATGCAGGCCAGAGGACTGAACATTATGTTAAAAGTCTTCTCCATTGTTGAGCCTCTTTCTGAAACTACTCTCCCTGCTAACTCCATACCCTAAGCAAGGCCTGGGAAGGAGAGTCGTTTTCTTGCCATCCCTCCCGCCCCACCCCTCAGCTCCAACTCACCATCAGTCCTTCCACGATCCCAAATTGCTCATGGATGACCTTGGCAAGGGGGGCCAGGCAGTTGGTGGTGCAGGATGCATTGCTGCAATGGCCCAGGTGTGCAAGGGCTGTAAGCTGAGTTGCAGAGTCACCCCTCCACCCTGACCCTGTTGGGTTTGCACCCAGGTCTGGTTTTGTGAGAGATCAGGATAGGGACAAGAAGGCTCAGTCAGGGTGCTATCAGATTAAGGGGGCACCATTGGTGCCTGGGGGAAGCTCCCTAAGCATGTTCTCCAAAAGTTGTGCATTTCTAATAGGTAGTTTCAGGGTGACATTAACATTGTGACTTAGGAACAAAGAAGCAGGAGCAGGTTGTTTGCGAAAGAAACATCAGGGATCAAGTGGGAGTGGGGGCTAGGGGGGTGAGTCTCCTCTTCACAGGCTGGCCTGTCCTGCAGGGACCACTTACATTTCAGGATGTGGCTGCCCCTGTTACCTGACAATGCTCATGGAGCCAGGGACGTAGTTCTTCTCATTCACACCCATGACGAACATTGGTGCATCTGGTGAGGGTGCGGTGATGATGACACGCTGGGCCCCTGCTGTGATGTGTGCCTAGGGAGTGAGCCCAGGGGTCATTGCTTCATGTGCAATGGCCCCCAGCCAGCCCTGGGGCCTGGGACATGTCCCCCACTTACTGTAGCTGCCTCTAAGGACAGGTACACGCCTGTGGACTCCACCACGTAGGGGCTCCCGACAGAGTTCCAGGGAATTTCTTTGGGTTCTTTGCTGCAGAGGGGTGGAAGGGCTGTGAGTCTGTCCTTGCCTTCAGAGTGGCCACAGCCTTCATTTGAAAAGCCCTCCTGTCTGGCCTGCAGTCACCTTTTGTCCTGTCCCATGCACACCTAGCCACCCCAAATGGATACCATCTTGCTAGCCTTTTCATCACTGTCCCTTTCAGACCACTTTTCCTTTCTTGCCTGCACCAACCCTGCTGTGCCTAGGTATAAGGCTGCTGCCTCCCCAACTAAGACCTGACTTCCTTAGGGGGATCAGACTGTGGACCTTGTGACAGTGAGGGCCTACTCAACTGCCTTCTGGTCCCCAGCCCTGACAACCTCACTAGAAGCCCTCATAGCCCCCTTTTGTCTTGGCCACTCTTTATCCTACAACAGAGAACCTGCTGCCAGAGGCCAGGAAGTTCTTGAAGATAGACACCTGCATCCCAAGAGTGGCCCTGGAGCACTGTGGCTGAGACAGTCCTGTGGCCAGCAGTGGCTAGGTTTACAGTAGAATAGTGAAGGAGGATTTCTGTTCCTTGTTATGTAAATCTACATAATATGACATTTTTGACAAACGTTTGTATCTTAAACATTAGACATCTACCATTACAATTTTCTTCTTGGCTTTAGCAAGCAGTAAATGAATCAACTGTATGCTAGTCTCATCCTTTACATAAATAACAGAGATATTGGCTTCTATGATTGCATCTGTTTTGTCTTCTAGACCATTTCCATAGCATAGGGCAGGCTCTGTTTCCTTTGCTGTTGAGCCTGCTTCCTGCCGTGGGCCTTCAGTCAATCAATATTCACGGTTTCTTTCCTTCCTTCCTTCCTTCATCCCTTCATCCCTTCCTCCCTTCCCCTCCTCCCTCCCTTTCTCCCTCCCTCCCTCTCTTCCCTTCCTTCCTTTCCTCCCCTCCCTCCCTCCTTCCCTTCCCTTCCCTCCTTTCCTCTCTCTCTTCCCTCCTTCCTTCTTTCCTTCCCTCCTTCCCTCCCTCCCTCCCTTCTTCCTTCCCTCCTTCCCTTCCTTCCCTTCCTTTCCTTCCTTTCCTTTCCTTCTTTTCCCTCCCTCCCTTCCTTCCTTTCCCTCCTTCCCTCCCTCCCTCCTTTCCTTCCTTCCTTTCACCATTGTACATAGGCTTACTTGAATACCTGCCATGTGCCTGTGTTCTGAGCTCCTTACCTGCATTAAGCTCATTTAACCTTCAAGACCTGAGAGATACTACTGTAATTTTTTTGGAGGAGCCAGAGTCAGGTCAGAGAGGAAAGGAGTAAGTAGTAGAGCCAGTGGAGGGTGCAGGTCAGCAGTCCTAGCCGTGCTGCCTGAAAGAATGAATAAGTAGCCTCCCCCTCTTCTCCCTGGGCCCTGCTCAGTTACCTACTTTTAGTCCACACATTTCATCATCTGGCCCAGCTAGTTCTTCTCTGATACCCCACATTTCCTACCTCCCAAGTTGAGGGCACTTAAATAAGTTCTTCTATAGCAGTTGCTGAATTGGCATGGGACAGAGTTAGCCCTCAAAAGACCCCAGCCTGTCACGGGCCCTCTTTCCTGCCCACAGGATTGTTGTGAGAATTCCACTCATTCTTCAAGGAAGTAATGAGTGCCTACCATGGGCCAGGCCCTGTACCTGCCAGTGCCAAAGCAACAGTGGTAAGCACACACCAATAGGGCTCTCCCTGCAAGGAGGTGCAGCCTTGTAGGAGAACACCCTTCCAAGTGTTTCACAAACGCTTGTTAACGCCACTCATGCTCCCAGCTATTGCTGTGGAGGACATGATCATTATTCCCATCAGACACATGAGGAAACAGGCTTGGGTAAGTGTGATCCCTTGCCCAAGGTCACCCCACTGGGAGAATTGGGGAGGGGCAGAGTGCATGCAAACAGATTGTGCTAAGTGCTGGAGAAGGGCGTTGGTGGAGAGGGGCCAAGGAGAACCTGCAGGCCTTGCAGGTGGTGGCAGAGGGCCGATTGTGCCTGTGCGTGCACATGTATACATATGTCAAAGGCTGAGGCAACCACAGGATCAGCAGTGGCTAATTAGAAAGTTAAGTAGGTGTAATATTTCCGTTTTACAAATTTTTAATTCTTTTGATAGTTTGAGAATGTTTATATCTGAAGTATATTAACAGATAATGTTACTGCTTTTGCCTCACAGAACCTATCTTTTAATGAAGGGTGAGTTTTACTGTGATCAGGAATGATGTGAGGTGGGAACTAGGAAGTTAGCATTGCTTGAGTGTGAGAGGTGCAGGCTCAGGATCCCAAGAGGTGGGTGGCTAGTACAGCTGAGGGGCATGGAAAGGCTGCAGGTGGGGTGTACAGTGTGTGTGAGGACCATCCGGAGCTGGGACCTTATTTGTGGATGATGAGAAGCTATTGTGAGATTTAGCCAGGTTCAGCAGATGTTTTACAAAGGCCTCCGGCTCCTGGGTAGAACCCAGTGAAAGGAAACAGCCATGCTGTTCCTTGGAAGGGAGAGGGAGAGGTCTGGGGGTTAAAGGGGAAGTTGAGTTGTAGACAAGGTGAGTTGATAGGCCTGTGGCAAGACATGCACATGTGTGTTAAATACAAACAGTTCTCGAGAACAATGGGACATCTTATAGATTAGTGTTTCTTAACCATTTTAGAGGTCAAGGACCTTTCTGAGACTCTCCAGACTCAGAAGCAGCACCTAGAAGCATACACACACAATTTGGGGGATTATGAACCCATGTGAGGCTAGAATCTTCTGCCGTACTGTGTTGCAGACATGTATCAGACCTGTGGCCCTTACCACTGGTAGACAGCGATCTCCTGGTTGTCCACAACCAGCTGTCCATTCTTGCATTCCACATTCCCCTTGTATCGGCCATGAGTGGAGTCATACTTAAACATGTACACCTGCAGGAGACAGAATGGATCCTACTCTTGGAGGGGCTAAGCGAACAGCCCTGGAGTGAACCTGGGTGAAGGTTCCACATTGGAGCAGGGAGCCTTCCATACTGGAACCCCCTCCCCACCCAAGTCCCACCCTTTCTGGCCCTTCTCCTGTGCCCGCTGCTCACCATGTATTCTGGGTCGATGAATGGGTCGTTCACTGCCACCACCCTAATTCCCTTTTCCATGCAAACTCGCAGCACCAGGCGACCAATGCGGCCAAATCTGTCCAGGGACAGGCAGAGGAGGGGTGGGAGAGAAAAGGGTCACGGGGATGTTATGGTTTCAGTGTCCTCACCAAACTCAAGTTGAAACGTAATCCCCATTGTCAGGTATTAAGAGGTGATGCTTTTGGAGGTGAGACTTTGGGAAGTAATTAAGGTGAGATGAAGTTGGGAAGGTGGGACCCCATGACGGCATTAGTGGCTTTAGAAGATCAGGAAGAGAGATTGAAACTAGCGTACTTGCTCTGTCTCACCACGTGAGGTAGTCCCTACCAGCAAGAAGGCTGTCTGTGGCCGCTTCACCTTGGACTTCCCACCCTCAAGAAGTGTAAGAAAAACAGATTTTTCTTTATAAATTACCCAGTTAGAGCAACAGGAAACCAACTAAGACACGGGAGGAGGCCCATTCAAGGGAACTGGGTGACAGTACCCAGTTTAGGGAAGAAGGCAGTCACCTCTTTGCAGGCCACAGTCATCTCTTGTCCACATGAGCTCACCAGCTTTTTACCTGTATATTCTGCTTCCTCTCCCATTCCATACCCTGCCCTGTAGTCTTACTTAACCTTGCAGCTGGGTGGCTCTCTTAAAACTTCAAGTTAGATTTTGTCTCTTGGCCTGAGAACCTCTACAACTGTTTATCAGTAAAACAAGATCCAGGCCCCCCGCTGGGTTTTCCGCCTCCCTTCCCCTCACTGGCTCTAAACCTGCTACACTGACTTCAAGGCTGTCCTTAAACACAGCGAGCTTGCCTCTTCTGTCCCAGAGCCATGGCTGTCCCTCTTCTGGGAAGACTTTTTTCCCAGCAAGGTGCCCAGCTGGCTGCTTTTTGTCACCCAGGCCTCACTCCCATGTCACTTCCCAGAGACTTTCCCTGACCTGGGCTAATACTGCCCTCTCTGTCCTCACTACCACCAAGGTCTGTACTGTTCATGGCACACATCAGTGAACTCTCTTGTTTCTTTGAGTATTGTCATCGCCCAGGGTATGAGCTCTCCCAGCCCTGTCTACCCTACTCCCTGCTGTTTTTCTGGGCTGGCAGAATGAGCCCTGGTGGAGAGAAATGGGGAGATGCCCTGGCCTGTGACTTCTGGAACAGCTCAGGTGCAAGGGTAGACTCACCCATTGATGGCTACTTTCAAATCCCGAGAGGGAGGATTCCTCCTGGGTTGTGGTGGTGGTGGTGGTGGTGGTTGTGGAGGAGGAGGGGGAGGTGGCTTTCCTTCTTCCCTAACTGGTGGTAGTGGTTTAGGCGCAGGTTCAGGCTTTGGTTCTGGCTCAACTCTGGGCTCACATGAGGGTGGTGGTGGTGGTCTGGTCACTGTGGGGAGGGGTGATAGTAGGGAAGGAAGGTCATGAGCTATACACCTTGTAAAAATGAACGATCTTTGCCACCCCAAACTGGTTGTTGGCTCCTGGCCCCTTGCGGCCACCCATGTAGCCCATGTTTCCTGACCCATTTGACCCACAAAATGAGCAAGAAGTGGGGTGGTTTTAAAATATCAATATCCCTTCTCTGGAGATTCTGATTCAGTGAGTATGTATTTTTTGCAGTTACTTGGAGATGTATTCTCTGTGCCTCAGTTTCCTCCTCTGTGAAATGAAGATCAAATCTTTCAGGGCATCACTGTGAAGATTAAATGAGGTAATGTGTGTAGTATTTAGGAGAGAGCCTAGAAAACATTCCACATGTTAGTATTTTGAAGATTGTTTCCTGAACTTGTAATGGATCTAGTCCAGTTGTCCCCAGACTATTTTGATAATAAGACTTACTGGAGGAGGCCTATTCCTAGAAAAATCTAATTCAGAGGATCTAATCTGAGGCCCAAGAATCCTATTTTTAATAAGCACTCAAGTTGGATCTTGCCCTCAGAGAAGTTTAGGAGATAGATTGTATTATGCCACACAAACCAAGTGGAAACCACTATGGGCTTCTACCTCCTCACTCCCACTCCTAGGCTGAGCTTAAACACCTCTACTTGAGCTACAGGTAAGAAGAAGAACGAAGAAGTAGAGACAGCATTCAGGGGACCTGGGTGGCAGAGGGTTTCAAGCTGGAAGTCAGACCTGGATGCCACCTCCAGCTTAGTCACCTGCCTCTGTGTGGTCCTGGGCAAATTAATTAGATACTATGAGTATTTATGAAGGGAGAGAGGAGGCTGGAAAGGAGCTGGAAGATGTTGGTGGAACTGTTTTGGGCAACTGGAATCAAAAGTACTCCAAGAAGTGGTGAGGCTAGGAGCTGGGGGCCAGCTGGCTTATTTTGTCTCCCTGACCTCTCCCTGCTGCCACAGACCTGTGGCCCGAGGCTGGACTATGGGTGTTTCCAGCAACCATGCACGTTTATAAAGGTATTAGTCAGTGCTTATTGGTAGCAGTGATCCTGTGGTCACTGAGGATGTTTGCATTCTTGGAGTTTTTCTGCTGTCATAAAAGGAGGAGATTTGTCCTGGGTTAAAAGTGGTCATCTGCACCCAATCAGTAAACTTTCAGAAGAAATCCACCTCCCATCCCCATCTACTCGAGGTGGGGTGTGTGGGCAGAAAAGCTGCCCAGCTCACTAGGTGCTGTGCTGGGCTCTTCACCCACATTAGCTCAACCGAATCCTGTGAGGCATGTGCCATAAACCCATATGGAGGGGGAAATGAAGCCTCACGTCACAAAGTCAGCCCGTCCCTGGTGTTAGCCTGCCTGCTGCTGGATCTCACAGGGTCTCCTGGATCTTGAAGCTCTGTGGAAGCTTGGCTCTGCCCCAGCCCCACCTACCCTGTGATGGCCTGGCTTCCCTTACCCCCCACCTGGGGGAAGTGAGGAAAGGGGAGGGAATGGGGTTTGTTCTTCCAGAAGGCCGGGGCTCATCTGGCTTGTGTGTGTGTCTGTGTCTGTGTCTGTACATACACTCATGTGCACACACCTCTGGCTGGGTGAGGCAGGACTGCCTGGTGACTGGAGTCCCCAGGCCCTGGGTGCAATACCAATACCACTGCCCTTGGTGAGAGACAGGAAAATTGTTTGCTCTCTCATAACCTCTGTTGGTCCTCTAAAGTGAGCACAGTGGACACACTGGTGTCAGTGAAGGTATGCCTGTAAAGTGATTAGGGCAGCCCCACGGGTTGGAAGTGTCAGTCCTTAGTACAAATAGAACAAATCCACCAACGCTTGAAACCTCGAAACGGCTTCCTTTCTGGCTGGTTGATGCGAGGGAGCGTCAATGTAATGCCAGAAACCCACCTGCCTACGCCCTTCCCACAACTGCCCCTCATAAACCTACCCTCTTTTCTTCGCCCTTGGCCTGGGCCCCCGCCTTTGCCCCTGTCCCTGCTCTTCCCACCTCATGCTAGTGGCACAAAGCCCTCTCAACCCAGCAGGCATTGAACCCTACCGCTCCACGCAGGAGGGGAGGGAAGCAGCTCCTGGAGGAAAGGGACCAGCAGGTGCGTGGCTGCTCCACCCCTCGCCTGCTGCCTCACCACAGACCCTGGACAGTGCGCACGCTCGCTTGTGGGAGGAGATAGGCCACAAGCGCCCTGTACTGGGGCGGAGGGCTCCCCGACCGCCCTTTCTTCCCTTTGCTAGGGTGGCCCCGCAGCTTCTCTCACCCGGGCATGGCTGTCGCAGCAGCTGGACAACGGTGACATTGGTGAGGACGATGTCACGTTTCGACATGGCCTCCTACAGTATCATGGCCTAGCCACCCCGGGACCCGCAGTGATGTTACTGAGTTGCGGGGCGCCGGGCGGAGAGCTTCTAAGCAAGATGTCACAGAGCCCAGTGACGTCACAGAGGAGGCAGTGCGCAGGCCATAGGACTTGGGACTACTGCTGTCCCACCCGCATTGAGCCTCGAGACAACCTCACTCTGTGCACCACCATTCGAAGGGTACCCGTTGTCGTCTGGGCTGGAACCCATTTTTTTACACGGGCACTCATAGCTCTTTTCCCTCGTCCCTCCCTTGCCGTGCTGCCTTGCTCCCCCCCACCTCTGGATAGTTACCCTAGCGGTTTCCTTATGCCTGGAAAGCCCCACCCAGATCGTGTCCTGGCTGTTTTATGGCTTCCCTCAGATGCCATTCTTCTGGCATGTCCCAGGCCCTTCTGGGCTCCCCATCTAAAATGCTCTTTTTTCCCAGTGACTGTCCATCCTCACCCCACCCGCCTCAGTCTCTACCCATCTTCCAGGAATCCTTGTGTGTGACTTCCCCATCCTGGGTTCGATGTTCTACTATGCAAAACTACTGTAGAGCTGGGAGTGGTGGAAGCAGCCCGTCTCCCATCTACTCAGGAGGCTGAAGTGGGAGGAGAACCATTTGAGCCCAGGAGTTCCAGATCAGCCTGGCAACATAGATAGATCCCTAGCTCAAAACAAAACCAACAGAACAAAAAACCCAAAATACTTTGGAGCTGTACTTTCTATAATTATTTCCCTCATAGCATATACCTAAACATCATCTTTTGATTCATTTATTTTCATGCCATTTGCCTCTGCCACTATACTGTAAACTCTGGAAAGGCAAAGGCCTTGTCGATCTTTATCACTTCTACAGCCTGTTGACTAGAAAGAGTGTTTGGCACTTGAAAGGTGTTTGCTCAACAAATAATATAGGCCTACCTTGGCAATATCGTGGGTTCAGTTCCAGACCACTGCAATAAAGCAAATATGGCAATAAAGTGAGTCATGAATTTTTTGGTTTCCCAGTACATATAAAAATTCTGTTACTGTAGTCTGTTATTTAGTGTGCCAGAGCATAATGTCTAAACGAAACAATGTACATATCGAGTTTTGAGGTGCTGGGAATTGAGCTTAGGTCCCTACACATGCCAAGCATATGCTCTTACCATGGAGCTACACTTCCCGCCTCCACATAGCTTAATTTTAAAATATTATTTTAAAATGCTAAAATTTAAAAATATTATTATTATTTTAAAATAATATTTTAAAATATTATTTTAAAATATTATTTTAAAATGTGGCACACACCTGTAATACTAGCAGCTCTGAAGGCTGAAGCAGGAGGATTGCACATTCAAAGCCAGCCTCAGCAAATTAGCAAGACCCTGTCTCAAAAATAAAATAAAATTTAAAAAAAAGGCTGGGGATGCGGCTCAGTGGTTAAGTGCCCTTGGGCTCAATTTCTGGTACAAAAAAATGATAATTTGTTGGAAAGTGGCACTAATAGGCTTTCTCCATGCAGGATCACCACAAGCCTTTGATTTGTAAAAGATATTATATCTCCAAAGCATAAAAAAGTTAAGCACAATAAAACAACATATGCCTGTACTTGAATGAATAAACAAATGTGGCCTTCAGGTTCCTTCTGATTCCCAGTCTTATAGCAGCCTTCAAGTCCTATCTTCTCATAGCATCCATTCTTTTCCTTGTAGGTTTTCCTGTAGTTTGTTATGACCTAGTTATTGGTGTACTGGTTCCATATCTCCCCCACTGGGCTCTAAGCTCCTTGTAGAGATTATATTCTGGTCTGTTTTGTTCACCATTGTGCCTCAGCACCTAGAACAGTGCCTGGAACAAAGCAGGCTTTCAATAAATGTTTTTGGGGAAGAACAGGTAGACAAATGGCTCTCTTCCCCAAAGCCCCAGGGGTGGGGGCTTGCTTGCACATCAGTGACTCATAGGCAGGCACCTCTGCCTGCAGGGCCAGTTGACATGCAGCTGTGATCAAGATTTAGGGGATTATGGGGGTTTGTGTCATTTAGGAGTCACCATCCCAGAGAAAGGAGTGGAAGCAAAAAGCCACAGAGTGACAAAATCTTTTCCTTCCCAAAATGTCCATGGGAACTCAGTTCGCCAAAGTGCCCTCCATGCATCAGGAATTGGTGACGCTCTCTTGCTTGGATGGCCTAGGAGAAGTGGAACTGAAAATAAATTGGAGGACAGATGAGGCAGTTTAAATGAACCAAGGCCAAAATGCAAATGATTGATCAAACAAAGAGGGTCAAAGTTTTAACACGTACCATCCAGGAGGGGGAACAACTCCAGTACAAACAGAACCAGGACTGAAATGGGAATGATTTTGTGTGCAACTTTGTAGTAGTAGATTTGAAAAAGGAGATGCAATTGAAATTTTTCTTAGAAAATATAGAGGATCAAAACTGGTGCAAGAGGAGATGGTAAATCTGAGTAGGTCAATAACAAGAAAAGAGAAGAGGTTTCCTTTCAAAGTCTGATTTAAATCCATATCCTTTCAAAGTCTGATTTAAATCCAGAAAACCTTATGAGTAGTTCTATTTAAAACCTTAGGGAACAAATATTTGTCATTCTATACTTTCTATTGCAGAGCCTGATCAGACCTGGGAAGCCTAGTGGCAACTCCTAGGCAGAGAGGGCTCTGGGTAGAGCACTAGCTGTGACACCCCTTACACTTCTGAAGGAAGACCATAAGCACTCAGTTACCAAAACTTCTTCCACTTTTTCTAGAAAACTAGCATAACCATGTTACAAAATCAACCAAAGCTGCTGGCATGAAAAAGGAAAGCTCTAGATCAATCTCAGTTATGGAGTTAGATACCAAAGTCCTGAATCAAATAGTTGAAAATGGGAACATAGAGACTGAGGAGAGGGACTAGGGTGCACAGAAGGTGGAGAGGATAGGGCAGAGAGAGGTGGGAAAAAAAAAGATGAAATGCATTGCTAAAGGAGAAGCCCTGCTTCTCCATCTCTGGTGAGTTAGAATTCTTAAGCTCATCACCCACCCTTTCCTGCTCAGCAGTCTTCTGGCCTGGAACACTCTATCATAGAGACGGGAGAAGGGTGATAATCCACACCTGAGATTGCCCAGGGATTTTTGCCTTTGTGCCTGGAGCATGAAACTAGGAAACAGATAGAAGCTCAAGCTTGTACAGGTGGCCTGGTTAGTTGCCTCTATTGGCAGAGCCTGGAAAAAAGACAAGCTGGGTGCGGTGGCGCAAGCCTGTAATCCCAACACTTAGGGAGGCTGAGACAGGAGAATCGTGAGTTCAAAGCCAGCCTCAGCAATGGCGAGGCGCTAAGCGACTCAGTGAGACCCTGTCTCTACATAAAACACAAAATAGGGCTGGGGATGTGGCTCAGTGGTCGAGTGCCCCTGAGTTCAATCTCCAGTACCAAAAAAAAAAAAAAAGGCAGAAACCTCTGAGTCTCTGGCCTGGGATGCCTGGCTCTGGGTGGAGTCAAGTGTCCAGAATCTGGGGTGGAACCTTGGGTCCTCTGAGGAGAGTAGGACTTGTGCTCCAAAACAAAGCTCCAAAACACGTGCGGATTCTCACCACACCTGGGCACCCACACACATACTCTGCCACCCACACCTGCTCACACCCTGCACATTCCTTTGTGCCTGGCCTTCCCACCAGCAATCCCACTTCCACCCCCTCACTCAGTCTCATCCTTGGCATCAAAACCCAAATATCTTTCACCCCTGCACCCAACTGCACCCACCCACTGGCTCTCGAGAGCCCTTCCCTCCAAACTGGCTCCCAGGTAGATAGGCTGCTGCCGACCTACGCCACCACCTGCCCTCCCTTCTAATGCTCCTCTTCAGCCCTGAGCCCAACTCCCAGTTGTCTCCCTCTCCAACCTGAGCCAGTATGTCAACACTCAGGGCTTTGGGTCAAGGCTTAAGAGGCCCCAGGGGAGGAGGGCAGGGAGGAAGAACTCCTGGCCCCCAGCCCACTTTCTGGCTGACAGCTCCTGCTATCCAAAGTCTTCAGCCCCTCCCTGTGGCTGCCTCAACCGGCTTTTCAGGAGACACTGCGTCCTGTTCTAACTCAGCGCGTGGCAATCAGCCCCCTGCCCTTGCTCAAGGGCTGGGAGGTGAGAGGCCTGGGTTCCATGATGAGAATGTCATCCTGGCTTCAAAATCCGTAACTCTCCTGAGGGGACCCTATGTTGCCCTGGGGACCCAGGCATCTATGCTTCCAGCACCCTGTGGGACTCGGCTCAGGCTTAGATTCTCTTCCCTGGGCTTTTTCTAACCCATCTGTGTGTTCTATCTATAAATACTTACTGAACCCCAGACACTGTTCTAGAAGCGAGGCATCTAGCAATGACCAATCCAAAGACCCTGTTCTGGAAGTTTACAACCTGGTAGGTGAGACACGATAAAAAATAAAGGTGATTTCAGGTCACACTAAGTCTACTCTAGGAACAAAACAGTGATTTTATGGAGTGTAATTATAACATCACGTTACACTCAGGAGTGGTCAGGGATGGTCAGGAAGAGCTTTTTGGAGGTAACATTTGAGCCAAGTACAGAATGAGGAGGAGTCGGCCACGTGAGGCTCTGGGTTCTGCATTCTAGGCAGAGAAAAGATCAAGTGCAAAGACGAGAGGCAGCAGAAGTGTGGTGTGTGTGAGGAGCAGGGACAAGGCCCGTGTGGCTGCAGAAGAGTAGCTAGAGTAGGAGCAGGGACAGCTCCAACTGTCCTGGAATTCTCTCCTCCCTCTCCCCAACTGCAAACTCCATCTTTCTAGATGCTCACTGCTGGGGAAGCTAAATGCTTAGATCTCTGAGAGGAGCTACAGTGCTGCAGATCATCTGGGTCCCTGGGACAGAGGGGGATTGAAGGTAGGTTTGAGAGACAGGAAGCCTGGACCGTGAGTGAGAAATGAAAAGAGCAGGTGGTTGGCGTGGCAGACACCCTCATTTGGGGTGGAGAGCCTGAGCCAGGCAAGGAGCAAATATGCCAGGTTCTCCTCCATGCATGACTCACCTTCTCTTCCTCCTCTTTGTTGCTCAATCCCAAATCTCCCTGGGAAATACCTCTTTGACAGGGACCAAGTCAGTGCCTCGCAGGGGCAATTGAGTCATGAGAGGTGGAGAAAAGGGCGGGAGACAGAGGATAAATAGCAGCCTTGCTTCCCGGGCTCCTCTCTGCATCCTCCCCACCTTCCCAACACCATGCGCCTTGCCAGTTTTCTCCGCTCCTGCTGTCTCCTACTGCTCCTGGGGGCCTTGCCTGGATGGGCCGCCAGTGATGACCCTATTGAGAAGGTCATTGAAGGGATCAACAGAGGGCTGAGCAATGCAGAGAGAGAGGTGGGCAAGGCCCTGGAAGGCATCAATAATGGAATCACTCAAGCTGGAAGGGAAGTGGAAAAAGTTTTTAATGGACTTAGCAGCATGGGGAGCCAGGCCGGAAAGGAGGTGGACAAGGGAATCAACCATGGCTTGGACAAGGTAGCCCATGGGATCAACAATGGCGCCGGACAAGCAGGAAAGGAAGCAGAGAAGTTTGCTCATGGGGTCAACCACGCTGCTGGACAGGTTGGGAAGGAGGCAGACAAAATGATCCACCATGGGGTCCCTCATGGGGTCAACCAGGCGGGAAGTGGAGCAGGGAGGTTTGGTCAGGGGGTCCACCATGCCATGGGGCAGGCTGGGAATGAGGCTGGGAGGTTTGGCCAGGGGGCCCACCATGCTTTTGGTCAGCCTGCAAAGGAGGCAGAGAAGCTCGGTCAGGGGGTCCACCATGCTTTTGGTCAGGCTGGCAAGGAGGCAGAGAAGTTCGGTCAGGGGGCTCACCATGTTTTTGGTCAGCCTGCAAAGGAGGCAGAGAAGCTTGGTCAGGGGGCCCACCATGCTTTTGGTCAGGCTGGCAAGGAGGCAGAGAAGCTCGGTCAGGGGGCTCACCATGCT